>JAOALB010000201.1:0-80255 GCA_025331125.1 Mycogone perniciosa
CCCCCCCCCCCCCCCCCCCCCCCCCCCCCCCCCCCCCCCCCCCCCCGCCCCCCCCCCCCCCCCCCCCCCCCCCCCCCGGCAATCTTACTATGAATGTCGCTCTGTCCTTCGTACGTCTGGGTCACAAACAAGTTCGCCACATGCCGGCCAATGTGATACTCATCGCTGACCGCATTGCCACCAAAAATCTCCTGCAGCACCCGCGCATTGCGCAGAGCCGTGTCGCAGTTCTGCCTCTTGATCATGCTGATCATCTCTGGCGTCACTTTACCCTCGTCCTTGAGTCTGCCGACCTGGATCGCGGCCAGGGTGCCGTAAGCCGCGTCCGTGGCCGCGTCCGCCAGCTTCTTCTGGATGAGCTGGTACCTTGCAAGGGGGTTGCCCTTGAACTGCTTGCGCTCCAGGGCATATGTCCGTGCTCGCGCGATCGAGTCCTCCAAGGCACCCATGACGCCTAATGAGATGCCGTATCGAGCGCTGTTCAGGCAGCCGAAAGGACCCTTCAAGCCCTCCACGTCAGGAAACATATTGGCCTCGGGCACAGGACACTCGTCCATCTGGATCATGCCGGTGATGGAAGCCCTGAGTCCGTTCTTGTCCTTGATCGCTGGTGTCTCCAGTGTGCCTGGGGGGCAGTCTTTCCTCTCTATCAAGAAACCCTTGATCTTGCCCGTCTCCTGCAACTTGGCCCATACAAGCAACACATCAGCGATAGGACTGTTTGTGATCCATGTCTTGGCTCCACTCAGCGAGTAGTACCCCTTCTTCGTCGGGTGCGGCTTCGCAATGCTCTCCATGCTACCAGGGTCGCTGCCGTGATTCGGCTCCGTGAGACCAAAGGCGCCAATGAGCTTTCCCTTGGCCATTTCCGGGAGGAACCTCTCCTTCTGCTCCTCGGTTCCGAAGTCGTGGATTCCGCCCATGACAAGGGACGACTGAACAGACATGCCGGATCGGTAGCCGCTATCCACGCGCTCAACGGCTCGAGTGATCAAGCCACCCGCAACGGATGAGACGCCAGCACAGCCATATCCCTTGATTCCAGAGCCAAGGAGGCCAAGCTCGCCCATCTCTTCGAGGATTTTGGGATCATAGTGCTCGTCGCGGTAGGCCTCTGGTCTTTCCTGTCAGCTCAATGTTTGAATGAGTGGTGTCCCGAGATCAATGCATACGCAGAACCCGGGGCTGCAGCCGCTCTTGACAATACCGCTCTGCGACCTCTGCAACCGCAAGCTCCTCCTCTGTCAGGAGGTTCTTCACCGCCAGGGGATCCTCCCAATCGAAGGCGGGACCGGAAGAGGATGTAGCATAGCTTCTCGCAGCAATCGGCCTCAAGGGGGCAGCATTGCGGGCAAAGGCCCTGAACGTATGGCGCAACATGGTGATTTGAACCTCTGTACAAGCAACTCTGGCGAATTCTGGCGAATTCTGGCGGTCTCTGCCGAGGATGTTGAAGGAGTTATGTTATGTATTAAGTAGCGGATATCGGGTTTCGGCATGCAGCTTCTCCAGCTTGCAGGTTGCTCCGATTGCTCCCCGCCGCTAGCCAGGCACTGATCCGATGGAACCCGTAACTATGAATCCTTGCCGTCCAATTGTGCGGGGGAAGACTGCTGTCAGCCTATCATTGACCCCATAAATTGCCGGCTTACGGGTCCGGAGTCCAGATGATCTTCGGAGCAGCAGGAGTGTGTTTATTCGTTGATTACTACTCCGTATTACTACTGCACTTCGTAGGCCGTGTAAACATCTTCTGGATAAAGAATGCGTTCTATCCATGCCCAAAGAGTCTATTTCGAAATTGATACCACCCATTGTCCTTCCTATCCCCCTCGTCAGTCGTCTCGCCCTCTACTAGCCAGAAGGCTCAGTCTGTCCAACTCCGCTGTCGCCATGATGATTCCAGCCAACGCCAGTGGACTTGCTCCCTCATCTCCCAGCGGTGTGCTCTGACACAGGCTTCCAACATCTGACGGGCTATGGGGCTCTCGAGATTCTCGGGCCCTCCGCCTGCGTTCTCTTCCATCCTGGAATCTAGGCATTGCAAGTCCCCCTACTGTTGAATTTCTGAAAGAACGTGGAGACTCCCACGGCCGTCTGCGACGGAAGCGGATGGCAATGCGTTCGCGAAAGCTCGGCGGTGTTATGGGCTGCGAACGAGATCCACGCCGGTTGCAGTTGTGTTGCCAGCCATCAGAGCGATTCGCAGTACACTTATCAACAGTTAGCTTGCGTAGTTCTTCTTTGTCCACCGAAGGGTGTTTACTGCCCAGGGGTGTTCCATCGCCCGTTTTAGGTCAGGACAGGATATCATGCAGTGATGGATTCGATCGGCGGGGGCATCTCGAGCCACGTTCGGGTTCGTTTGAGAAGATTGAACAGATTTCGACCTCGGCAGGCCACGATCTCCAGAGAATAGGTTCGCGTATGTAGAAGAGCATGAGTCGCCTCTTTTGCTAGATGGACTTGACCGGTCATGAGGAGGAGAAATCTGGCTCGAGCACAACGAGGCCGGCGCATGAGATCCGGTTGATTGAATATCCATCGCGGAGAAGTGAAGAAAGGAGAGCGGATAACTAAACAAGACGGAAAATACGAAGAATACCCCAAAGGAGATATTTGATGCTACTGAGATGAGTTTGTTGATGTCACACAAAGACCAGGAAACCTCTCCACGTGGCACATAAATACCACTCGCATTCGCACCTTCCCAGATATTCCAACTCCCATCATCCAACTTGGGAGACACTGACCTGATCCGTAGAACCCAGCTTACCTTTGAATCGGGGGGTTTGCAAGATAATACATCTATGTGAATTAACAAATATGAGGGTGATATCTGGTCTGGTCTGGTCAAGGAACGAAGACGAAGCTGGACCAGCGATTGAATCGCGTACGCAATTTAGAATACCATACTATAGATACGAGGTCGAGCATTGCGGTTTTAAATACTACAACCTAGGTATTACTTAATCACCCCTTTTTACTCCGTACAGAGTTCTTCGATATCCGGAAGAAGATTGACATTTCAACTGGAAGCGTATACGCAGTATCTCTAGATGCAAGGCATGAGAGATCCATGGGAAATACTACCATGGCGAAGTTGATAAGAGAATTGCGAAATAACGAGCTAGAAAGTTTAGGTGGCCAAAGATACGAGGTTTCAAAAGAACCTCTCCCCATAAACGTGAGCAAACTGGTATCATTCGCTGGAATGACGGCAGCTGGAAACTGGCAATGATGACGACATTGTGCTCACTCGCTGGCGAATAGCCCACGGAGATCGATCATGTCTCAATCACAGGAAGGGTTTGAGACTTCAGGCTGAGCTCTGAAAATATGTACTACTACTGGGGAGATACGAAGTACTTCGTACTCTATACTTCATACGAAGAGGACAAAAACCAAGAAAATTATCCGCCGCCAAGTCAGTGGCTAGCGATAACAACAAATAGCAACTGCTCTTTGAGGTTCCTTGGCACAGTTACTCAAACACTGCTAGCATGTCTTGCAGAAATGCCTCGGGATGGCTATGGAAGTCATACAGATGCGTGCAACTGGTACATGATTGCCCCTTATGTCCACCGACATAGGAAACTGCTGCTCGTATGAAGTAGTACCCATACTTCGTACGGAGTACAGGAACTAAACATTCAACGTCATTCATGTCGGGATGCAATGCTCCATATTAAGTCCTATTCTTAGTGGGTAAAAGCACTCCGTACTACTTCGTAGTACTACTGGCGATAGTGGAGCGATTTTGCAGATTGGGCTGTGGCTGAGCAGCCTGATGTTCCTTGGTCCACAGGCTGCCAAGTGGTGCTGAATTCTCTGGTCCGGGGGAGTTTCCGGGGCACCGCGTGATTGTTTTTGGTGTCGGTCCAGGTGCAGTCACAAGCAGTGACCGAGCACAAATTATTTATCGTATCCCCATGCGTGCTCTCAGGGTTCAGGGGCTTTCAGGGAGAGGAGAGGGGGGGGAGGGTTTTTGAGTACATACGAGGCTGGCGGAATGTTTGCATTGATGGAACGGAGCACTGCGTAACTTGTGCAAAACTGCCAAGGAGCACTGACTGCCTCAGTAAGCCGGCAACACGTAATGTTTGCTCCTTGTCCAACCAACCACTACCTACCTACCTAGATAGTACCTAGGTAGTTATCTACTCCGTAGGTACTCGTATCTATCACATGGGCAGAAAGAAACCCCGAATCTCCAGAGCCAACCCTCCTGTAAATTGCCTGTATATCGGTAAATCGGCGATGGACATCTACGAGTAATGAAGCCTGAAACTTGGAAGTGCAAACACGCCGTAATGTCCAGTGTTGCTGTCCATGTTGCCGTGCCACGATACAACATCGGATGCACTGCCTCCCGTTGATCCATGCGCTGAATGGCCGTATGCACAGCGTCACGATATGCAAGTCTCTTCTTGTCGGGGCCCTCGTAGCCTCCGTGGCCCACACTGACTCTGTCTCCTGGGGCAGCTTTTAGGGACCTCTGACTGCTGTTCCACCCGCTGCGCGCGACGTTCTCAATAGCTTATAGGCGGCGAGGTGCCTGTTGGCCGTCTGGTTTTAGCCCCCAGCACGCCTGTTAGCGCTGCGAGCCCCTGTCGCTAGCACCAGGAGGCCCAGGAGGGAGCCCCGGCACCGCCAGCGCCTCAATTTCAATTTTCCCCAAGGCTGGGACACCAGACCGGACACAGACAAACATCATCACCACAACCAAAACCCAAATCGCTCGCCCAGACGTGACGCCTCCCCACCAGCATCGACCCCCTGGAGGCTTCTTCTTCTTGTTGTATCCTCAGCGCTGTCGATGCATTAGATCCTGGGAAGAGTGTATCGTCCTCGACCCTTCGTCATCGCCAGCAGCGGCTTGTGTAGTGGTGGGTCACCGCGCCAGAGGCTCTCCTCTGCGTTAGCTGCGGTCTTCTGCCCAATCTCCTGCACTTCTGCGCGGAGCGTGCAGGGACTTGGACGTGGGAGCTTCTGACATTGCATCTCCCCATCGCTGCTCACAACTCAAACGAAACAACAGCCAGCATTGCTCAATCGGTAGCATTTAACACACCACTCGCCACTCGCATTCTCGTTGGTGCGAAATGCCCTCGTTCCTGACCGACGACAGCCCAACCATCTTCTCCCCCAACACCGCGATCCTCGACCTCGACCACGACGGCCAATTCGGCCTCGACTTCACTGCCGCAAAGGACAGGCCGAATGAGGCATCTCTAAGCCACGATCGGTCCTACGCCGCCCATGAGAGCTTCGACGAGAGTTCGACCCTGTCCACCCACGACTCGGACATTTCGGACTCCCCGATGCCTTCTAATGAGCACGACAATTGCTGGCACGAGGACGGGAGCGGCAACGGTACACGCCCCACGAGCATGAGCTCTCTTTCCAACGGCAAGAACCTGGCCAGAGGAATCGATGCACGAGATTTGGACGACCTGAACACGCTGCCCAATGGAATGGCGGCTGCCATCCCCGATCGTACTGTATCACGACAAACTCCGCTGGGTAACAATAGGCTCCAACATTCACACATGAACGCTGTGGACTTTGCTCGTAAAACGGCTGCTCCCAGCCCCCTTCCATTTCCATCAGACACTCAGAGGGCCAAGAGTCTCGAAGAACACGCTCCTTTTCTCAGATCAGCAATCCCCGCTGATGTCGACTTGCGCGGTGTCCCCCGTCCTCGAACGCCATCTCTTACACCTGCATCACCATTAGCTTCCGAGTTTGTGTCACCAACCCGAAATTCTCCTCATCGGCTTTCATCTCCTCCTACTTATCAGCCAGGCGGCTCATCCTCAACGCTTTCATTATCCGGACATCTGCAACCCCCTGCTCCCGGGGTAGGCCTCAAACAAAGGCATGCCCAAACCCTCGAGGTACCCAAACCTCCTCCTTCAGGTCGGGGATCAAAGGACGGGATGGACACTGCCCAGGCCAGTGGACGTTTCTCTCCTACAGTGGCCAGCCCAACGACTCGTCGTGCCTCTCTCAGCCTAGCCCGGAGGACCACCCGATCAATGCAGTCCGACGTTCCCCGTGATGAGATTGTTCCCGATGAGGATGCCCTACGCTGGGCTGAACTCTATCGACAAAAGCGAGCCAGCAAGCGCAGGCGGAAAGAGGAGGAAGATGACGACCGGGTGTTGGTCGGAACAAAGGTCGATGAGAGCCATGCCAACTGGGTCACTGCCTACAACATGTTGACGGGAATCCGTGTGTCTGTTTCAAGGACAAACGCCAAGCTCGACCGCGAGCTGACCGATGCAGACTTTGAGGTTAAACAGAAGTCTACGTTCGACATGTAAGTCATCCTCCATGCATGATACAATACTTGTCTCGATAACTAACGTCCTATCTAGCACTGGCAACGAGCTGGTCCCGTCAGCCAAGTATGACTTCAAGTTCAAGGATTATGCACCTTGGGTCTTCCGTCGCCTGCGAGCTTCTTTCCGCCTGGATCCAGCTGACTATCTCATGTCGCTGACGGGCAAATATATTCTCTCGGAGCTGGGCTCCCCAGGCAAGAGCGGCAGCTTCTTTTATTTCTCTAGAGATTACAAGTACATCATCAAGACTATCCACCATTCTGAGCACAAGTTCCTGAGAAAGATCCTGCGGGAGTATTATGATCACGTTAAGAGCAACCCTAACACGCTTCTGTCACAATTCTATGGCTTGCATCGAGTCAAGATGCCCTACGGGAAAAAGATTCACTTCGTCGTCATGAACAACCTGTTCCCCCCACATCGAGATATCCATACAACGTTTGACCTCAAGGGTTCAACCATCGGTCGAAATTATAGGGAGGAAGACTTGGAAAAGAACCCACGTGCGACGCTCAAGGACCTGAACTGGCTGCGCCGGAAACAACACTTGGAACTGGGCATCCAGAAAAAGAAGCTCTTCCTTGAACAGCTGCAGCGAGATGTCGTCCTCCTCAAGCGGCTTCAGATTATGGATTATTCTCTCTTGATCGGTATTCACGACCTTTCACGAGGAAACGAGGAAAACCTCCGCGGCAAGACTCTGCAGGTGTTTAACCCTGGTGGCGAAAAGACGACTGAGGAGGATATCCCTCCTCATCTTCTTCGAACCCCTTCGAAGTTGGAGAACTTTCGCAAAGCAAAGGAGCTGAGGGAGATGGTTCAGAAGGAAAGGCCTGTTCCCATGGGCCAGGCAACCGACATGATGCCGGATGAGTTGGATGAGGATCACAACCGGCGCGGTTTTATCTTCAATCAGGACGATGGTGGGTTTAGAGCCACGCATGAGAACAATGAACCTGCGGAAGAGATATATTACCTGGGTGTCATCGACTGCCTGACCCATGTAAGTACTCGAGTGATGCATTCATATTGCACATGGCTAACCTTTAACAGTACGGAATGATCAAAAAGATTGAGCATTTTTGGAAGGGCCTTTCCAGTGACAGGAACAAGATCTCAGCTCTACCACCTGACCAATACGGAGAACGATTCTACAGTTTCATCCAAGGTATCACGATGTCTGCTGAGGAAGCTCAAAGGGAAATACAGCGCAGGGATCAGGAAGCTATGATTCAGGCGCAACAGGAGGAATGGCAGTCACACAATATTCCTCCTATGCCTACACATCAGCCACCCGCACCTCCAGTCGGGCTGGCGTCACTAGAGGGCCGACGAATGGCGGAGGAAGAGGCATACCGATCGCAATTGAGAGGTTCATCCGAGAGGCATGTTCCAGAACGAACTTTGAGGACAAGCACTCTACTGTCCGAGTCTCGGGACTCAACGCACGAGCCTATCCTGCCAGTGGTAGAGGAAGTTGGCGAGACTTGCCGAGACGACACAAGGGGCTGGGCGAAGCAGCCGGCAACTTGGGCATCTATGCCACCCCCTAGCAGAGCCCCTCCACCTACACCACCTTCACACAATGAGCCGTACCTCAAGCCCGACAGCTCAGATAGCGGATACGGAGACACAAGCAACGGGACAGTAAGCAGGGACAACTCAGTCAAGGTAGTGCGACCGATGACTAGTCGAGAGAGCTTCAACAAGAGCCTACCTCCACTCCCCAAGAAGGAGAACACCCAAGACAGTGGAATCAGGATGGTTGCGTAGGTCGCTGCAACAATGGGCTACTGCTTCCCGAGATGGATTGGAAATTGATTGGTATCACGAACAAAGCACGGCATGGCGCATAAAATCAGCGATGTTACAACAACGGAATCCAAGTCACATACAACATTTTCTTTCTTTTTTATGATTCCGCATGAGGCACTGGGAACGGGTCGGGCGGAATTGCTGGGCTCCATGATTTTTTTTATTTTTCTTGCAACATAATCAGTACCTACTACACCTTTCTCGGGGGTTTTTTTTCTATCGATCCCTGTCCAGCTGCTGTATTTTTGGGGTTTCTTTTGTCCTCGGAGGAATATGTTCTATTGTCGTTTTTGCTCTTGATTCTTTCGAATGTGACTTTGGGGGGGGAGGAAAGATGGGGGGAAAGAACTGAAGCCAGAAAGCAGGAAACGAAGAGGGGAAGAGGCTCGAGTGTGTGCGTGTGTGCAAAGTGTGCCAATATCTGGTTTTGTTAACTCAAACATGGATGATACCATTGATTGCATCAAAGCATACAGTCCATACATTTTTTACTTGTCATTAGCAAGCCGGAATTTCTCCACCCCTTCTTGGACCTTGTGCTTTTTTTTGTTTGGCAATCATGGATGTTTTGTGTATCTTCAGAGGGACTATTAGGTATTGCTCGTGCTCCGTAGATTAGGTAGGGAAAAAAAATGATACTACTGCCAAATCATTCTGCATGACATATCGTGTTGGGTGGCAACATGAGGATATTCGCAGTCAGGGTATGCGTAAGGTTCATTCATGTATGCAAATTCCATGCTACCAGTCATGAAATAAGATGGGCGGATGGTTTAGTGGTATAATTTTCCCTTAGCATCATCTGATCTACGGATCAGTGAACCGCATGGGAAAGGTCCGGGGTTCGATTCCCCGTTCGTCCACAATGGTTTCATTTTTTGCGTCATTTCCCATCGCCCTCTTTTTTTAAGGGGGGTGGTATTAGTTAATGAATGCAAGCTAGTAGTGGATTGTAATCCTTTTGGAGAACGACACAATGAGTGGTGATAGAGAGCAAGTTGAGATGAAAGTGAGGTAAATAATATATATCGCTTTCCCGAGCACACAGCAAGCAATATACATTGTACAACATATGGCAGATAAAATCGACTACGTCCGTACAACAAGGTGATTTCTTTTGCTGTGTGTCTGTAATGGGATAAACATAAAAATAAAAAGGCAGAAAGAGGTTATAGGAAGTGTACATGACTTTAGCTAACCTACTGGCCTTTGAAACATCCGTATTAAGTTGCAAGCTCTATTATCACAGTTGAATCATCCTATCAACAAGAACTTGAAAGAAAAGAATATAAAAAGATGGAAGAGACGTCAGATCTAAACTGGTAAGGCAAATGGACATTGAAAGTCATTGGACGAGCGGTTCATACTCCCCCCTGGTAGCAAGAAAACGAGGCACATTGTAAATACCTAGGTACGAAGAGAAGAGTGTTGATTTGCCATTGGTAAGGCAGTGAGTCCGTTCTACCAATATGTTTGGTAATGGGTATACGGAGTACAAGTAATATACAAGTTGGGATCTATATAATACATGGTGGATATGGCATGGTCCTCATACCTCATCTTCGTGGCCTCATTTTCATGAATGCCGGTCATCTTTTCTTTTTCTTCTTCCTTTTTTAGTTCCGAATGGTACATCACAATCACCTCCCTCTCTTTCTATCCAACATGTCCTGGATATCCCCCTTCCCTTTCCCAGCTTTCTCCGCTGCACCTCCCTCCGGCGCAAAGCTCGTCGTCACCTCCATCTCCATGGCGCCCTGCTTGCGCAGCTCCTCGAGCCTTTTGCGCTTCTGGATATCAGCTACTCGCCACTGCTTGAAGTACTTGACCCAGGCAGCGGCGCAGTCGCGCTCAAAGTCCTCAGATTGTTTTGGACATGCGCGCGCCGCAGCTGAGGCATCCTTCGTAGCGTCGGTGATGTTGTTGGCGTCGAGGCAGGCGAAGTAGGCGTCGCGGGCGGCCCAGCAGACGGTGCGCTCCTCGCGCGTGGGGATGGCGGTGCCGCTGCGGATGGCGTCGGCGCGGGTGTCCCCGGAGAAGGGCCACCAGCCCATTTTGAAGGGTTTTGATGTATTGTATAGGAGTGGATTGGTTAAGATGTAGCTCCGTTGGAGTCTCGAAAGAAGCCGAGCTTTGCGTGCGCGGGGGAGGATTTCCGGCTTGGATTGATTTCTGCGGTGCTTTTTCGGGCTAATTGATTTCGATTGAATCTCAAATTGGCACAAATTCCACTCGTAAAAGCGGCACTTTTATGTGAATTACATGAAGCACATGAAGTATATGAAGTATATGAAGTAGATGGTAGTAATAAGTGAAGATGTCAGACGTTGGAATTCCAATGACGATGCGGCAGAATATGGTGGGCGGTGAGCCGTACCCATCCCCTCTGGGTCTAGCGCTGCTTGATGGCTGTGTCAATCATCTAGTACTCGTAGGCAACTTAATGTCTACTCCATAATATCTGTTCCATCACAACAGTATCCATCATCATACGCACTTCCCTCGCTCTATTATATAGCCTTGCGCCGATGCAGTTGGGCATCGATTCTGTCATTTATTTATAAACACGAGGCAACAGCCTATTCTATACGCCGCCACTTGAAGAAGTGTCCTATATTTGCTTTATTCTTGCCTATTGGATGCGACGACTCGGCTGGCCTTGAACGACACTCTCGATCCTCGATCCCCGATTCCAACATCTCATCAAGCCTCTACGACGTCGCCTTCTCTATTGTTTCGAGAACCAGGCTCCCAGCCAACTCTATAATACCTCTTCAGCCATGCCTCGTCGACGCAAGCCCCCGCGCGCCGGCGCGCTCACCGAACTCCCCCCCCTCAAAATCGCCGCCCAGATCGCCACCCTACAAGCCCTCTACTACTTCGCCGCGCTCTTCCTCATGCTCTTCACCACTCTTGTCGCAGGCATATCCTTCAGCTTCGACCTAATACTCGGCTGGGACCGCGTGCGCGGCGACACCACCCAAGGCTGGCTCATGGCCTTTGTCTGGGTGTTGGACGGAGGGTTCTGCATGTACGTCTCCCTCCTTTTCTTGTGTTCCTTGGACAGTAGGCTGGGAAAGGCATTGAAGCTAACGAACGCCCTCAGGTCCATTGCCATGGTCGCCCTCATTGCGCGCAGCAAACTCGTCCCCGACTTTGCCCTCACCATCCACTTCCTCCACCTCCTCTTCACATCTCTCTACACGCGCTCCCTCCCCCGCAACTCCATGTGGTGGATCAGCATGCTCGGCTCCTCTGCCATCGCTGTCGGTCTTGGTATGTGGGGGTGTCGCTACCGTGAGCTTCAGCCCGTCTTCTTCCTCGGCGGCCGAATCCTCGGGTCCGGCTCCTCCGGGCCCTCCAACAGAAGCGGTGCGGCAGAGGAGGTGCCACTGTCTGCGGCGGGTGAGGATATAGAAGCAGGCCATGGCGCCGATGAGTATGAAATGGGCCGGATAAAGTCTGCGGCATAGAGGAGGAAATGTCTTGGGGGAAATCGTTGAAAACGATATTGGAATAGCGTGCATTGCTCGGCGTTTTGGGATGTATAGGTTCGATAGACCACATATTGTGCGTAAAGAAGAGAAACAGCATTGATGGATGGATGGGTTGCCCTCAGGGGCATGTATTATTAATATGTATCGCGTCGGCATGAAGACGTTGGATCCTGGGAACCAAGGCACAGACAGTACGGAGTAGTAATGATGATAAGAATCATCTCCATGCTTGCCATCGGCTTTTCCATGGCCTGTTATACCCATACATACACATTACGCCTCCCAGTTGCATCTGAGCTAAAGTACAACAATCCTCATGCATGTCCATGGCTCACCACGTAAAAAAAAAAACCCTAGAATCATGCCCGATAACTCGTGTCAGCCTTTCTTCCCCTCTCCTATTGTGTCTATGCGCCGGCCACGACAGCAAGGTTATCGTAAATGGCCCTCTTAACTTCGTACAACGTGCTCCTCTTACCACCGAGTGGTAGTCCTACGCTCTCGACATCGATGCGTCCTTCGGCCGTCTTGCGAACTGCCACAGAGCCATCCACGACGAGCGTACCCTCACCGCGGAACTCTGCTGAGTGTCCGGCTCCCTGCATCGCACGCCTCAGATCCGCTAACCGCAAGTCGCCGACATGCAGAGACTGTGCAGCCGAGCGAGCTGCAGAGATGAGGTTTGTGGGGAGCACATCGAGGGTTGGCATGGCAGCCGTATTGGCCGCGTTGGTGAGCGCAACGGCCATGGACGCAGATTGCTCCATCTTCTGCCGTTTGATAGAGGCATCTTCATCGGCCTGCGCCGGGTCCGACTCCTGAGAGAGGGTCGTGGCTAGGAGCTGACCAGTGATTGTGACGATGCCCAAACCCCTAACATTCTGCCACTTGAGCCTCTTGACCAGCGGCTCGGCGAGCTTGACGACCCATGCGTTTGTGTCCATGCTTGCGTCGACCCAGGTGCCCACCTCGGGCGTGAACACATCCACCGCGCGATCGCCGTCTGTGCCGAGCACTGCACGGCAGTCGGCTGCCAGCGCCATCGTCTCTTCTTGTGTACCGCCCACCAGGATCAATTTTCTTGGCTGGATGAGCGGAATCAGCATGTTGAGACTTCTCTTGTCATGGAGGCCGTTGAAATCCACCACGGCAATCCGCAGGTTTGTTGTCACTGTCTCGGTGCCGTACACAAGCTTGCACGGGCCGGTTGGTTCCTCGGGCTCTGTATCCTCCACAGTGTCCAACTCGTCCGCGACGGCATTATCACTGATATCCATGCCGTCTGCATCGTCCGCTGCAAAGGCCCTGTTCATATTTGGTCGCTTGTTGGAGCCAGAAGCCTGCTTGGCAACGTCGTCCCACTTGCGTTTCTTGCCCAGCTTGTCGTCCTCTGTCGCGACATTCGCGCCAACCAGAGTATCCTCCTCCTTTTCCTCTGCTCGGAGATAATCTTCCGGTCGAATCAGCTCGCCAAAGTCGTCGGTTCTCTTTCTCCTTATAGCCATAGGGAACGAACGTTCCCTGCCCTTCTTGCCTCGCGAGTCAAAATCGTATACTCCCTTCTTCTTGATTAATACGTTGATGCCCAGATCTTCATCCTTGAGAACCACATTCTTGCGGCCAGCTTGACCCATCGTGGCTGACACGGTAAGCGCCTTGCCCTGCTGTTCACCGTCCTCATCTTCCGAGTCGGACGATGATTCAGACGAGGCGTCATCCACAACATCGGCGGATGCTTCCAGCGCACCGGCACCGACTGCTTGTTGGGTTGCCTGCAGCTGCCTTTGCGTTGCGAGCCATTGTTGGTAAATAACAAGCTCATCCCCTTCAAGAGGTTCACGGCGTGCCTCCCGAATCTCCAGCTCTCGGCCGCCACCATAGACCATCTCGAGATTGTCCCCACCGCTGGTCTGCTCAACTGAAACACCATCTCTCCTCTCTCTCCACCACTCCCACAGTGTCCTGGAGATCGAGGGCTCATGGCTCTTTGCCATGCCGGGCCGTTCCGTCAAAATGACCAAGTTCCTCGAGTCCCTTACCAAGCCCTTGACCAAATCCTTTGACAATCCCCAATCCATGCTTGCATCGCTGGCAAGGATCACACGGCCTTGCGTTTCGCCATTTTCGATATCGCGACTTAACAACTTTGCAATCTGTGCCTTTCGCTCTAACAGCCGCAAGTACTTGAAGTCAAACGGTCCACCTTCTTTTCTTTCGTTATTCCCATTGACTTTGCGCTGGCCCTCAGCAAAGGCCTCAAACTCTTGCACAATATTGTTGTCCATCCACTCCAGCATGCTTCGTGCATATCGCATGGTGCTCGACACATTCCGGCCCGCCAAGTATAGCTTGGTGGACTTCAGCACACCATCCTTATTCACAGCGTCGGTCCTCCAAGCGTGTTCGAGAAGGTATGACATTTCCAGGACTCGGGCACTCGAGTCAACAGGGATAAGCACTGTGCCGCCCCGAGTCACACAGGCCTTGATCATCTCGATCAATTGCTCGTCTCGCTTCGCACGGCCACCGGCTTGTGCGTTCTTGTCGGCACCACGACTGCTGCAGATCAAGGCCGTAGGCTTGCGCAATTGCTCGATGACCTCGGCACCACCTCCTCCCGCACCGCCGAGCCAGGCGGCACCAGCAAACACGTTCTCGCGAGCTTGGTTCCAATCCACTGCATACACAATTGACTCCAGTCCATGTTGAATATGCCATATCGTACCACCGAGAGTGTGACCTGAGTTGTAGGCCGTAATCGTAAGTCCATTTAGGGGAGGAGAGAAGGGCGAGGACAGCGGTTGATGAGGTTGGGAATACTTTAGTGGTTGTATTAGAGAAAAGTATCTCGCGATCTCATCTGGTGTGGGGGATTGGAGGAGCAGGTCCTGGGCTGTTGTTGCGGTTTGAGAGTACGCATATGCCGTCTCGGAGAGGGAGCTCTTGCGAATCGTTGTTGCCGCTGCCGGAGTCGACGAATAGAGGTCCTGCGTCAGGGTCCGTCCAAGATCGATAACCGGTCGAGTCGCATAAACAGGAATGCGCGTAAAGAGCGCAATGTTTTTGCAGCAATGAGCGTAGGCGGCGAGATGCGACACTGTCGCATGCGTAAGGAGAATCAGGGAGAGCGTGGGAACTTGTCTGTTGAACCGGCGTTAGCCCTCCTCATCTTCAAAGAAGCATTCCTCAAACTCACTTTTCAAGCTCCTCGAGCTTCTCACTGTCAAAGGACTCATCCCAGCCCAGGTCAACAAGCACCTTGACCCCTCCATCGAGCTCCAGGAGGGATTGCGATGCGAGCGACTCCGAGAGGGCGCCCTGGAGGGGGCAGAAAGTGAACATGATGGATCTCCCGCTGCGATCGCAATTGTTCAGTCGTATTGCCGCAGCATGGTTCAGGGAAGAACCGCGAAGTTGTCGAGCCTCTTGGTCAAGCTATTACAAATGAGCGACAGCTCTCCTCTCGTACTCTGTACCACATGCAATAAGAAATCTGACGACGCGACCAGACCAGCGTCAGCAATTCTCTTGACGTGAATGATGACAGGGGTGGAATCGGAACCGGCCAAGAGATTATCCGAGACACTGGCCATGCTCTTGAGCCAGTTTCCGCCTCACCAGGCACCAACAAACACCTGGCATCGCCCGGTTAGCTCAATCGGTAGAGCGTGAGACTCTTACGAGGCACACGTTCTGATGTTGCAATCTCAAGGTTGCGGGTTCGACCCCCGCATCGGGCTTTTCCTATATTTCCAAGACCGAGATGTCCAGGCAGTTCTTTTTTTCTGTCTTTCTTTCGTTTTTTTTTTTTACTTGATAGCCTTTCTTCTTCTTTTTGCAAGTTGGTCGGTCCTCTTGCTACATTTGTCAATCTCCACTGTGATTATGGCTGACTGAGCATGTGCGATGCGAACAACTTTAGAGTCTCCTTGTGCTCAATCGGCCCGAACTTTGATATCCTGGCTCAACCTGATCAATAATCAAAATAAAGCTGACATATACAAAGGACTACTTATATAATAAGAAATAGTATCCACAGAAGAAGAATTACTCTATCTAGATACTGGATAGTTATCTTGCATGTATTGTCAGCCCTGTCTTTTAGGCTATTATGACCTGTTCGCTTTCGCTGACGATTCCACAACACCCTGCCATGGGTTGCCGTGATCTGATGCCGAACAAGAAAAAGTGTTGTCATCATGGGCATGAAACCAGCCAGTTACCATTACATCGGCTTATACATACATACTCGGCTCGGCATACCCATACACTCACTGCAAGACAAAGTGCTCATCACGGCTTACCAATATACAACACAGAGAGAGTATGCACGACTCGCATTTCTACACACACACCCCGCCCCCACACTCTACTACCAGCAACTTGTTAGATTAGGTCAAAAACAAGCTTCTCTCTTGTTCTCTCCGTCTATCTCCGTCCACCCTCTGCTATTCCCGCTCCACAGCCACAATCCCTTGCCTCGCGCTCGCTTGAGACCTGCTGACACATATCTCGGCATCTTTCTGCCGTAATACCGAGCGTTCGCAGTTCGCAGCGTGTACGAAGTACATACGGAGTACTATAATAACCCGTACAGAGAGACGGCAGCACCCCGCACAGAGTACTGCTTTCCAGGATGCCGCGCGGCTCAAGGGTCAGCTCACCACATAGTTTACACTTGGCTTTGCAGTACATACGATGCAGCGAATGGTCACATTCATAATAGATAATACACTTTGAATAGAATTTTGATCTATGCCGTGAGGCGTGGTCCATTCCATGCCAATGCCAGATGGGCCCAATCATAAGTCGCACAGAGAACGCCGCAAACGTCACAAGACAGTGCCTCCGGAACTACCCCTTACGGCAACTCTCGATCTCGTGCCCAAGTTTCTCTAAACGACAGAGTACTTCGTACATACATGGAAATCGCCAAGAAGCTTACGGTAAACACGAAAAGACAGCATCGCTCAATGAACAAGGTGCGAAGATGGATCGAAATTTCATCATTCCTGCACATATATACTACATGAACTGAGCAAGTCGTGGTACACGACACAAAACTCCTTCACGCCAAGCCGAAGCTATCGGCCGTTCCCCGTAACCCCCATTCCATAGCAAATGCAGATGAAAAGTCCCAAAGCCAAAACGCTGAAAAAACTCCATGGGGCAAATTAAGTGGACAAATCCACCTGACCATCCCGCCCCTTGCTTGCGATCCCCAAGCGCCAGAACAATGCAAAATACGAGTCGTGAGAGATGCAGCCCCCCAAAATGATGAAATCTATGTGTAAAGAAATCTGTCATATTTGTTCGCCTCCAGAAGAAGCAACATATTGACTTTATGCGTTTGCATCCATGACGTCACAGTCCTAGATGCAGAACTTGCGGTCCAGCATCCGCAACGCTCGAGCGTCTTCGCTGACACCGCCCTTCTCAGCGAGCGCAATTCCTGTTGTTCTGGGGCTGCTGCTGGCACTGCCGTTGGGTCCATGATTTATGCTGCCCGATTCACTGCTGGACGGCGTTGGGTGCAGCAGAGCTGATAGACTTGCCTTGTTGCCATTGGTGCTGTGAAGATCCAGGTGCGAAGTCTGAGGGGGACTGGCACTGATGGCCCGCGTAGGTGGCGTGTTCAGCCCGCTGTGGGAGGTGACGGAAGTGCTGTGGGCAACTGCGTTCAGGGCTGGAAGAGGGCCGTGGCTCTTCTTTTCCGAGCTAATCCGGTGGTCACCAATGGCTGCTTGAGCAGCGGCCTGCAAGTTGTGTGGGTGGGGAGTGTCGTGAATCCGAGGCGGCGGCGGTCCTTGTGAGTAAGGCTGGCTTTGGTATGGTAGACCCATGGGCTTTGCAGGGCTTTGCAGCGGTGGGAGCGGCGTGCGTTCATACGCAGGAGTAGGAGCAGAAGCATGTGAATGTTGGTGCTGGTGCTGGTGCGGGTGTGAGTAGTGAGGCGGAGGATAAGGATGAGATGGAGGATAAGGGTGAGACGGGTGTGACGGGTGTGATTGCGAGGCGTATGGAGGAGGCAGATGCTGGCCAGCAGGAGGGTAAGGAGCTGGGTGATAGTGGCCGTATGGAGGAGTAGCAACGGGCGACGGCGGCCATCCGTAGCCAGACTGGGCGTAATGAGGATTGTATGGTGGGTGATGAGGCCCGTGAGGGTGATGCTGAGGTGCAATCATATATGGCTGCTGCATTGGGGCCCTCGTAAGCGCTGGAGTCTGGTTCGTCTCGCCCATGCTCGACTCGGGATACATGCCCTTGACTGGAACGATTCCCCGCAGTGAGGGATCAGTGCTAGGCTGAGGGAGCTCAGGTTGGCCTGGTTGTGGTCGAGAGTAGTATGAGATCAGGTGCAGGTGCTGGCCGGTTGATGTCGTGATGCTGAATGACTGCTTCATTAATCCGTCGGCTTTGTATCGATAGCCCTCGGGCTCGCCATCGTCGTGGTCGTCGTCACTACTGCGACCAGAGTCTGGTGTCTTGCCATTGCCTCGCCTGCCTCCAAACCCGCCGCCTCGCTTGCCCTCCATTTCTCTGTACGTCAAGAAGCTGCCGGATACTCTGCTGGCACTCCAAGATTTTCCATCGGTCCACCGCCTCATGCCGGCTTCCCTCTCATCCCACACAAAAACGGAACCAGATCGAATGGATTGCCTTTCCTTCTCCGATAGTCGTCGCTGCACTCGAGGTAGTAGACCCAGCCGACAAGCTTCAAACAGCTTGATGGCATCGGCTGGAGTCCGTACATATCCGTGGTATGTCTCCATCTTTTCAGATGCTATGGACTCGGATTTGTACATGTGGATGTTCTTGGTTGAAATACGGTGGTGAGATGAAGGGGCTGGAACCGCTCAAGCGCGCTGGCTTGGGGTGTTTCTCGGGGTGCCCGGAAGACGTGATTCGCTCTCTGCTGTCAGAATTACAGCAGGCTGGCGCCAATGCGAGTAAAGGAAGAAGATTTAATGGTATGTAACTGTGAATACGAGTTAGCTACGTCACAGGCTCTCTCTTGGACCGTGACAAATACGACAATGGGCAAAATTGAACGAATAGATTGGCGAGCGTGCAGACTTGGCAGGATATTGAGAGCGAGGGGACAGCGTCAGATGATGGCCAGAGCAGCATCTGGGCCATATGTACTCCGGATCAGTACATTACACTGCGGGCCCACAGACAGAGTGACACACTGGCGCGTGAGGAAGCAAATGGCTTCAAAGTCGCTCGTTTCTTGTCTGGATAGATGCCGTAGGAGTCGGTTCACCAGACCCTCGCTCGACTGATATTCCATTTTGGTTTGATGGTGATGCCGCTTGGCGATGTGCAGGAGAAGATTCGCAACGGGGAGCATGTGCCATTCTCCACTGCGTCTTGAGCAAATGTGCAGCCATGTAGGCAACAACACTGCTTCTCCTTGCATGAAAGCCGCGTAGCGCACTCGCACTTCTGGATTCCACCTTCGCCAGACAGGGCGGGCTTTGATGCGGCGAACAGCTCAGGACAAAGAAGGGAGTACAACAACGCCTCAGCCTGGGAACACTAGATCCATGCAGGCAGCCTCGGGAAACAATCGCCAGTTGCATGGAGACACGCGGGAGGAGTCATCGCAAAGGCCGAGAAAAAGGTCAGACGGAGAGAGCATACCTCTGTGAGGGCGGCCTGAGAGTGAGAGAAGCGTCGGGGCTGAAGATGGCGTGCTGTCTGTCTAGACTCTGCCGTCTCTTTGATGCATATAAAGGCGCAAGCGTGGTGTTTGGCAGATGGACATGTAAAGCAGGAAGCCAGAGCTGAACAGACGACAAGGTTAAGTTAAACTCAAGGATAGAGGATTTAGATTTAAAAAGGGCATGAAGAGAAACGAACTGGAAAGGACAACAGGAAGCGAGGGAGAATTAAGGTTGGGCAAACCGACCAGCCAGGTGTGGTCCAGGATGGATAAATCGGCTCGTTGACGCAGGGACGTGTGGTGGTGTGGAGAGACGAGGGGAGGGGGGTATGGTGTATGCTAAGAGGGGTGGGGTCTGAGGAGTGTGAATCAAGTTCGGGTTCGGGGAAGCCATGGGGAGCTTCTGGGAACGGGGAGTGAATGAATCGATGAAAGGGGTGGGCTGATAGCAGTCGAGAAGACAGATAAGCTATACATAGAGTGTGTACGAGTATGTGATGGAGATGCCGGCGATATTGCCGTTCCAGCTGCATATCAAGCAGGGTGGGGAGCCAACAAAACACACAATGATGCAAAGGAAGCAGAGCCAAGACAAGAAGAAGAAGTGAAAACCGGGTTTGCCTACCGTTGGATGATTGCAGTACACCGGATCGTGCACACAAGGTTCGGGCGATTATGCCACAACGTTGCCCTTCGCTTCAAGTCGCAACGGTGCGCCGTTTCGGCTTCCAATCTCCTTCTCTCCTCTCCCGTGTCGTCTGAGCAGGTACGAGAAGGAAGTGATTCGCCTGGGTGTATGAGAGTTGCACAGTTTGAGCGAGTCGCACGAAGCTATGCGGACGATGGACACGACACTCGTTTGACTAGACACTGACAAAACGGACTTCCCAGCTATCGGCCCCCATAAGTGTACCCGATCCTCCGGATAGAAAATTGGGAGCGATGGAAGAGGAAGAATTTGCGAGAGAAAAAAACATCAACGGGGCCAGGAATAAGGAACACGAGGACGAAGGACGGGCAGCAGGAAGTAGCCTGGGAAAAGCGGGAATGCGAAATTGTGTGGGGTGTCGGGAATAAAATAATAATAAAATCCAACTTCCATCGCGAGCCAAGAAATAGTTAAATATTTAAGTCAGTTAATAAGGCACACAAAATGCACCCCTTGCTTCCTTGGCGTTGGACTGACTCTTGGGCAAGGCGATCGTCAGCTTTTTTTTTTTGCCCAAAAAAAGAGTCGGTTCCACCGTGGCTTGTCCTTCAAGGGGCGTGTTTTTGTGCAGTTGTTGTAAGGCAGCATGCGGTACCAGTGGAGTGGGCAGCAGGACATACGGCCCGTATGAGAACGTACGAGTACCACTACGGCGACGACTACTACCAGCCCTACGAGGATGCAAAGGATTCCTTCTCCGTAAGCTTATTCTCAATAGTACCTTGTAGGTATTTGCTGGCCAGAGAGGCCTTCGTTTACGCCACTGCTCGGGTTAGGGGTGTGAGACTAGGAGTACGGGACTCCGTAGTAGTACTACTACCCCTACTTACTACCTACAAATCTCAGTGTGTGAGCGGTGCAGGCGCTGTCTGGCCCTTCTAGCTCCCCTATAATACTCGTACTAGTTACAACAGCCTCCCTAAACAACGCCAAGGGTCGCTCTGCCTGGGTAAGTCGGCACGTTATGCCCACACCCATATCGGCCTAGAGCTCAAAGGTTTCGAGTCATTCACATCCGATATGATAGCCCTGTAAACCCCCAATAGCAGCCCTTTGGCTTCTATACCGAAAACCGAGTGGGTAGTATGGGTGCGGGTTATAGGCGTTGCGGGCATCAGGCATGATTTTAGCTCTTGTCGACTTACTACTCTCTGCTTATGGATTGCTGACATCATGATACTATTAATGATCAAGTGAATTCCTAAACCTGGTGAAGGGGGATGTCGTCCGATGGAGTATGAGGGTCGCGTACGCCGCAAAAGTCAACATGCTAGAGCTTCAATGGCCACATTGTACGGAGTACTTCGTAGATAGATGTGTTTTGCCATGTCTTCCAGGTTTGGTCTTACAAGAGGGCTAGTTTCCTTGCTATGTCTTTGACAGAATTCTTCGATGCCTTCATATGCACGAATATGCTTCTATTGACTCTAATCCT
The DNA here is from genome assembly GCA_025331125.1 of Mycogone perniciosa. Classification (NCBI taxonomy): domain Eukaryota; kingdom Fungi; phylum Ascomycota; class Sordariomycetes; order Hypocreales; family Hypocreaceae; genus Mycogone; species Mycogone perniciosa. The sequence continues at coordinate 21,476 of JAOALB010000201.1, forward strand.
TAATGTCAGAACGCAATTACCCATCCCACGCCGAACATAACATTCGGAATAAAACAAATCAGATCGTTCTTCTTTACTGTCACAACACCCGTATGGGAAGGAAAATGGAATTCAGGAAGCACCCAATGCATGAGTATCGCCGGGAACACCATCGGGAATCTCCTACCGTCTGGAAATAATATTAGGACATATCCGCATAGGCTCTCCCCATAACACACGGACCATCTCATCTTCTCCCCTCATGATAACAGGTTAATTTCATCCAAAACATGCCGTGTGCCACTGAATCAATCTGGGGTTTAAGCTTTCGTGCCGGCAAATACTAGCAGAGTCGTCGGTTCAGACGCATAAGGCGGTGGATGATGAGGCCGACGCCGAATGTTCCAAGCTTCCGAATGTCTTGTAAGGAGTACTCGTAGTACGGAGTATGATCTTGTGCACGAATAGATATTGGCTCGGTGGATAACACGAGGTTCGGGCGAATCGGTTTAGCCTTGTCTCAGTCCCTTGGTGCGCACCCCCCACAAAATGAGACGAAGGAAGATGACGTCGCAGCTAAAAATGCCGAGCCGGCACCGACGGCTTCGCAGGGAACACGCTTGAATTTTGGCATAATAAATGCGCATAATGGTACATAAGCTCGGGCACTCTCCGACTGGCATCTGCACGCACGGCAATGTATTTAGGTCGGATTAAACAATGATTGAGTCAGGAGCTTCATATACTCCGTACGAGTATTAGATAGTAGTGAATTTAATAATTGCCGTAAACATCCAGCATCCAGTGGGAGGCATACATAATTGACGCGGCGGAGTGCGTGCACAGTCTAGATTTGCAGGCCGGGTAATCGGCTTTCGGACAATGATCCTGCAACCACAAATCCGTGGCCCAATTCTGTCGTTTCAGCCAGTAAAAAAGGGCCATTTCAAATATGCGCGAATCACTTGCCTAATTGTTCGAAACATTATTGATTTGCGTGTCTTGTTTCTTTATCCCTCGCGCCAAGTAACTGGTATAGGTCCGTGTGTGTCCAATGGCAATGGCCGAGAACCGAACACATGTTACGTAGCATCCTCTGATGATTCCATTACGTGGTCCCTCTTGCATCTATGTACGGAGTAAACTGGGAGGAATAAGTAATAATAATAACAATAATATAATAATAATACCAGATGCAGCATACTGACGGCCTGTACTCGTACTTAGTAGCAGCTTACAAAGTCGCATTAACTGGGTTCGGAAATGGACGACGTGCCCCATAAAAGTCCGTATCATTTGTAATATTTCCGAGGTCGGGATTCCAAAGCAGCTAACGGGGTTTGTACAACAAGAACACGGCTAACGCGGCCGGAAAAAGAGCACTCAGCTGCAGCCATGGTTCACTCAGCCTTGGAAAGCAACGGGGTTGCGCGTTTAAGCATGAATTTAAGCGTTGTCAGCCACTCGGCTTGGCACGGAAGCCTATTCCGTTTGATAACACCATTAGTCTCTGGGCATCCCCTTTGATCGTTAGGAGCAAGATGAGACCTCCAAGTAGAATGGTCTCTGCTTTCCGTATCTAATACGACTTGCCTTTGCTCTTCTTGTGTAATGTTCTTGATGATTATGTTTCCACTCAGGTCCGTGGGAAAGCATCTCGATCGTTGGAGATTGCCATGCTTTCTTGGTGGAAATGGTGGCTTAAGCCTAGTGGTGACTTTTGGGCGTTGGCGCACACGAAGGGTGCCGTGCTTGCCGACTTGGCTCCAGAGGGGTGATATTTTGTCTCATGTGTGTTTCTCAGTCTGATTTTCACAGTGTTTTCTGATTTGTGTGCTCTGTATTCCCGGCACGATATGCTACAGAGTTACGTGGCATCAAAGACAGTCTATCCGCCTCCCCAATGCCTGCCCAAAATATGAGTATTCTCCTTTTTTGGGGCCGTGAACAAGAGCATAGAGCCTGGCGAGGTTTATCTCAACTACCTAAGATACAGATTTTGACCAGCAACAGTTAGTACTCGTACTGATCCTTCACGTCATGATCCTGCCGCAAGGAACAATATTGATAAAATTAGCACAGTGTGCCCCCGAAGCCGGGATAAAACAAGTCAAGGGACAAGGTGAAGGGCGCTTGCTGCCTTCATCCTTGCCCTAAAACTTGGCTCGGCGATATGCTTATCCAGACACCACACACAAACATGCATGGGTGGCGCACGTGAGACCATGTGGGCTTCCTTTGATCCCTTGAGAAGGCCGTCGGGGTTTGAGACGAGCATGCAGAGCGGCTTGGGTGCTTGCGTTGTGATACAATGGCGTCAAGCACCATACCGAGGGGATTTTGACGTCCTGCAACCGTCTCGGTCTCGGTCTCGGTCTTCGGCTTTTTTTTTCTTCTATATTTTAAAGAGAGGCGTCCATCCCTCTCGCCAAGACTGATTACGAAAGTTCGAAAAACATATCAGTTTGGGTTTATAATGATTCACCTAAGTCGATGGGGCACCGTTGCAATATTGACTCACAGCATAGCGCAATCAGCCCGTTTGCCGCAACCCGATGCTGCTGTAGTACTTTACAAAGTACTCCATACACTCCACAATGATTATGAAATGCGACAAAAGGGCTGATCTTGTGTCAATCTTCGACCCTAAATCCGCCCATTTCATAACAAGGTTAGTGTTTAGTTACTCCTTGTGGGGCACAAATAAGGCGTTTGTAAGTATCTGACGCCCGTTTTGCCCAGACAAGTGTTAAATTAACGGGCGCGACGGCCCAACCTTACTTTACTCTTAATCATACTACTACTACAGGGTAGTATCCCATACTCCATACGAGCAATAAAATAGCGACGGAATCGGTGCACGAGCATATGGTTTTGTATTTTCCTCGAGTCCAGTTCGAGTTTTTCTCCACTGCATTGTGGTGCGGCCGCATACTAATATGTCTGTCGCCTTATAGGTATTAGTACTCCGTACTTCGTATATACAGCTCCAGTCACCAAAAGGATTCCAAAGATCTAGGGTTTTGGATAAATCGGCACCGCCATGCCGCATCCTTTTAGCCAAAGGCGTCATGTGGAGTGGGCATGCGAACGGACACTTCCGTTGAGACGTCTTGTTGATCCAGCGGGATTGGCTCCTATTTTCGTTTCAAAGGCCTTTCTCCTTTGGCGGGAAGATCCGCGAGTCAGAGTACGAGTATGAGAGCTGCCACGCAGACTTATGCTGGCTCGCCTTTCTTACTCCGTACCAATCTCAAATATCCATTGTTCGCTAATACTCCGTACTCGTAAGCGGGTGGACAAATCCTTAAATCCGTCTACAATCAAAATCGCCGAAACGATGACTAAAGCATAAGGAGTTATGTCCGTCGTACTTCGTATTACTGGCCGTATCTCCAAGACGCCGAATCTCCACAAAAAAAAGAAAGGTCACACAACATGACAGAAGAGACACCACCCCAAGATCGGCTTTACAAAGTCTTGGCCTTCTAAGCTTAATTCGCGCCAAATCTGCAGAAATCTGGCCAGTCAATCACATACGCACAGAGAGCCTTTTGCTGCATCCTCTCGGAGAATTCCACACATATCCACTACATTCACGTGCTGTTTATAGTATGTAGCAGGTATTTACCCACACGAATGAATACGACGTACTACTCGTATTACTCTGCGGAGGACTTTATCGACGATTCGCTCCTCTGGGAATACTACTAGAACTACGGAGTACGAAGTACTACTTCCGAGCAGAAACCCATTCCCGGGTACTTTCAAGACATCGGGCCGATGGGGCGTGGGGATATAAGACGGACGGTCGGCGCAACAGTCGGATCACGCGGCAAATACGGAGCATTGTTTAATTTTTCACGAGTTCCGGGACTGTGTATTCGGGACCAAAGAAGCCCCAAAAAAAAAAAAGCTTAAGCATCTGCAAAGGCATTAATCGCAGGTTAGGACCATGCACAAGACATTGGCAACGTTTGTGCCTGTTCCTTGTAGTACTGATGCAACTGCTTGGCTGCCAATGGCAGATGATACCGGTACGGAGTACACATTAGTGCCTAGAGAATCGCGGCATTTCTGCCCCAGACAACCTCATCTGCACGAGTAAGACAAGCGGGCTCGCCTTTTTTGTAGTGATGCCATATTGTTATTGAGATCTGCTACCCTGTACTCGTACTCGTAGTAATATCCGAAATTAATATATTCACACCATTTCCCCTGCCATGGATGCCACTAGGTACACACCCTCCCGCTCCTTCTCGGTTCTGCGGCACGACCTCTTCCCTCCCAGAGGACGCACGCACGGCAGGGAGGGGAGGCACGGTACGTACTCCGTACTATAATGCATGACTAATACCCACGTGCATACTAGTACTTCGTGCCTCTCCGCACACCAATCGCCAATTCGCCATATTGGCAACCAAACCGTATCAGATGGATCTATCTCTACTCGTACGGACGGTAAGGGTATTGTCCGAGGACCCCATATTTCCCCATCAAGGTGTCTGGTCGTTCATCTCGGGGCATATTTGTGGATCTCCAAATTTTCGAACAGCATGCCGACAGATTTCGGAGCCTTCAGGAATCACATTCGCCATGCAACTCTTCCCCCTACTAGGACAGACACAAAAGAGTCATAGAGTTACGCCACTTCGGTCTGTCGGTCATTCGGATACACATAGGAAAGCTCAGCTGAAGCCTCTTTTTCTTTAACCTTGCCTTTTTCTCAGTTGCTCAGTCCCCGCTAAACGCAGTGCAGCATTTTGGCCGTTTTGTTTTGTTTCATAGCTGGCTTGGCTATTAATACCAAGCCCTATATTACCTACAGTGCTGGACTTGGCGTCAGGCATCTTGGATAATTCCTCCACGAGTTATGGCTGAGAAAGACCACACCCTTCGACGCCAACTTTAGGCATCTTTCTTTACAGAATATACGCAGTAGGGTCTACAAGTATGTATGGCTTGTCAGGGATCTGGATTGTGTCTCTCGGCAATTTCAACCAGTGAGGATGCGTTTCATCGCGATAGTATACTATTTCGGTGCGGCGTAGTATTTCTTACTAGCAGTTTATCGTCATCGACGCCCTTATTTCTTGAGTCCGGACAATTTCCGACGGATCCGAAGCTTGGTATTATGCTGCATAAAAATAGTCGGCCCATTATTGGTAATACTATCTCCTTTCACCCCAAACTTCTACTCCACTGTGTGGATCCCTAGCGTATCATTTTCGAGCATTGGCTCAGTTGATAACCAATGACTATTGACTATATTCAAAGCCGCCATCAGGATAGTAATCATGTTGACTCGTTAATACCGCAGGGGGTATCTTGTTGTGACTTTGGCGAGACCTTCTGTGCCATCCCGAAGCTGTGACAAGTTACCGAGACTTTTCAATCCGAGAATCGATAGCCGTGACTATAGCCTTCATGAGATTGTATATAGGTCTATTCTTAGTGACTGATAGGATTGACATTATATAATTCGTGTCTATTTGTGTACTTCGTATACTAGCGCAGCGTTGAGACACCCTGTCCTCTTTGTCGGGGCCCAGGTCTTGGGTTGTAAATGACGTGCTTTTAGCATAGTATCTCCATTCTTGTCTGCCAAACTTCGTTTAAGGATATGATCTTCTCATCTTGTAGCCCGTGGCAACTCAGTATTGAAAAGTTCACCCTGCCAAGCGATGACAATAAAACAAAGACCACAAAACATATACATTGCCATGGTAAACTCCAATTACCACATATTACTCTCATTGCTATGGTTGGAGTTTATTTCTATCTTCACCTGGCTGATAGAGGTCCTATAGGTATCGTAAGCATATAGTATATAGTATAACAATACAAGGGTCAACGAGACACAATGATTTTGCCGGCCAGGGTAGATAATAATAAGACATCCTAAGGAGAAAAAACCATACAAAGCGGGCGAAAGAACCCCCTAAATGAGCATATTAACTGGTACAGTAACCCTACACCTTTCCTAACTAGGGAAGAATAACGCGATTTGAGGACATAGTACTGGGTATGGGTGACGGGGGAAGGGAAGGGTCCTCTCTAGCGCTCGAGGTTACGGCTATTTCTGACTCGCTATACTAATTGCTATGGATTAATCCAAATGAATTCTCTTTTTCAGCGAGTGTGGTAGTTTTGACAGCATTCGGGAGATCCAGTTCTTCCAAAAAAATATTGAACTTGATACTCTATTAGATATGAGTATCAAAACAACCCCTTTTCAGTAGAATTAAAAAACAATTCAGATTATCCAGTCCTGCTTTATCTTGGGAGAAGAGTGGAATAGAATTACCAGTTCTGATACCGATGAGAAGGTTTCATCGAGATGAGAGGGACCTTAATTGCTGCAGATGGTCCTCATTACATAGATAGCTCCTATTCAGCGGTTTTTTTACAACTCTATAATATTCCGTATAATAGCAGAAGTTCACCCCTGTTTTATTGTCACCGCTTGTCTGTGAAGCCCCTGAAGTTCTGTGCTTCCTTCGTGACTGGCACATATCCAGCAATGGCAGGTATCGGAGAGCACAGACGAAACTACCCAGTAGCTATGTATTCATACGCATCTTGAGACGCTTTAAAATGGGCTTCCTTGATCTCCTTACGGAGTACTTGTCAAGGGAATGGGTAGTGTTGAAGGAAGTGGGGGAGAGAAGCACTAAGGACCACAATGAGATCGCAATGAGGCCGTGGCTGGTCTTCAGGATAGTAGCACACAAAGAGACTTTATTGATTTCCGAGGAGGAACCGATCACTCATTCTCACGAGAGAGGGACAAAGATTCTCTTTATACATCGTCGCAGACCCTTGTATGCCATCATGGAGCTGTTATTCCTTATGTCACCCGACAGCACTGAGGCCGTATATCCTATCTTGGAGTCATCCTCAAGCAAGGAGACCACCCATAGCTGAAACACATCAGATTCGGGAGAAGCGGGCTTCTTATTGATTTACTTTACTTACAAATATCGAGTCAAGTGAAATAAATATTCTACATGCCTCCTACATGCCTACCTACATTCTAGCTATCAATTTGACAGGCTTTCTTACGGAGAGGTGGCTGGCCTTTTGGAGGCAAATGATACCTACGCTATTTATTGGACAATGTGCGCCAGCAGACGTAGAAGACAGAATTTGGGAGCCATCAAACTCACCCAGGATACTAGAGATATCGAAGGCACTCTTTGATCCATCTAGCTACCTTTCCCTGTTACAGTTTACTCCTATGTGTTGAATAATCGCATCAATATCAGCATCTGGGTTCCCTAAGGTTCGAAACAGCAATATGGCCCCCCATATGCTCACAGCACATCTACTCTACCGGATGCCATTGATTCAGATTGGGGTATTTCTATTTCGTCTAGTATCGCCTGATAATCTATATATAGGATGGTACAAGTTAATACAAAGTTGCAGTTACAATCATACACACGGAACTTCACCCCTGGCTCCCACGACATCGGTTCAGACATGGCCTGATGGAATACAACGAAAATAGATCTCCGAATCTAAGGCATTTCGGCTAGATGCGTCGCTGCAGGATCGACATCGGCGTTACCAGTGTACCGTAAACTCGAGCCGCTCACTCGTCCAAAGAATCAGGTTGCGAAGAAAGTTCCAGGCACCAACAATGTAGGCTGCCGAGCGCCAGCAGCAGGCCCATCGCGTTCCTGCAGAATCGCATCCGCTATCGCAGGGGAAATAGGTAGGACAACGATCTAATTTTCTTTTCCTTGCCCGATTTTCCAAGCGTGATGGCACCAAGAATCAACATAGGCTTTGTACGTTTGCGGTATGTGATCCAATCACAGGCCCAGCTCACCGACAGGCGGTGTCGGCATGTCCGTCTCGCATGTGTTGGAAAATTTGGCATCTGCAGCATCCCGAACGCCTCTCGTCTCCTAAACTCGAGATCGGGATGCGTAGTGTTACCACACTGAGACATGGTCTCGCGTCATACAATCGCACCTCGACGCAGATCGCCGTTTGTTGACCTGCTGTGCGAGCGTGCTTGCCTGAAATGAAACAATCCGAGGTAGGTAAGCATTGACGAACACGACAGACTGGTTGCTTTGCCACATCCCGAGACGTCGGGTCAATATCCTACCCGGCCATAAGGATGGCTCAGAGCGTGTGAATATGAAAGGCCGGATTCAGCAATCGCAGCGCTCGTAGTGGCGCGGGAATGGCACTACATCACGGACAGTGGGAACACCGGTTAGATAGCTCAACAGGCGATCAAAGCCGAGACCGAATCCGCCATGAGGAGGACAGCCCCAGCGTCTCAGATCGAGGTACCACCCCAGGTTGCTAGATTTTGCTGCCCGGGGTGTCGGAACCTCCAGGCCATGTCGTCTCATGTTATCCTCTAGTTCAGCGAGTCGATGCTCTCGCATGGAGCCTCCCGCAAGCTCTCCGAGATTGGGAACTATGAGATCGAAACAATCAACTGTCTCTCCCTGAGGTGGCGGTGACGCCGACTGAAGCATGTAGAAAGCCTTGATATCTCGTGGATATTGAGTGATGAAGACGGGGACATAGGCGTCGTTTGTCTGGTCGAACCCAACCTTCTCAGCAAGGTATCTTTCGTGCTCAGACTGGAGACCTGTGCCCCATACTGGCTTGTGCTCAAACATATAAGCCACAGGCTGGAGCATCTCGATAGCTTCAGTGTACGTAATTCGAGGCCAACGCTCCTCAACTAAGAGCCCCCTCCATCGGCGTAGCAACTGTTCCCGATCTACCAGGTCGTTGAACGCCAAGCGCTCTGCTGGATCTTTGGCATCAAGTCTATTTTTTTCTAGCTCCTGAGCAGCTCCGAGCTGCTTGAGTCCCCTGGCAAGAGACGCGAGCATTTTCTGGACAAGGTCCATGACCTCATCCATATCTCGAACGAAACTCATCTCAACCTCAAGCATGTAGAACTCGCTCAAGTGTCGAGAGGTGTCACTTTGTTCGGCTCTAAAGGTCGGCGAAAGAGTCCACACATTTCCAAGGGCCTGAGATAAGGCCTCAAGATGAAGCTGTGTTGAGACGGTAAGGTACTTCGGGTCCCTGAAGAACTCCGTGGGCCCGCCAGCCTTGACGCTGAAGGCCTCGCCGGCGCCTTCACAGTCCGATGAAGTTATGATGGGAGGGTGGGTTTGCTGAAACTTCTCTTGAAAGAAGAACTGGGTAAGTAGGGCCATGGAGTCGGATCGCAGGCGAAGGAGAGTGGAGTTGAGGGGAGTTCGTGAGCGTAGGTGCGATATGGTCCGCAAGCTCTCGGGAGTCTGGTACTTGTTCTGAATAGGGTATGTCTTAAGGCACGCTGGGTTAGACGAGCAGAGTGGAGGCATCAGGACGACAGTCTTACTTGGGGATTAGACGGCCCGAGAACCTCTACCTCGCTGACCTGCAGCTCGGCAGTAGTTGAAGCTCGGCTGGCATCATTCTCGGCAATTTCACTGACACGTCCGGCCTGAGCTGAATCTTCTGATGCAACATCAAACGATTGGTTTGGGGCCGTGAAGTTTTTTTCATGAGAAGTCACGTTGGTCTGTCTAGAAAGTTCACTATGCCAGGTTCCCCTGAGACGAACGGCGGCGCCAGGGCGAATGCTACAAGATTGTCAGCTACGTAATCCTCGCCGCAGTGCTGGGATGAGGGCTGACGCACTCTCCCGCAAGGTTCTTGTCAACAACTGCCTGCAATGGTCTCATGGATGAGCCATCCGTGATATCAATGAAGCGGACACCAGAGCTCTTCCGGACCGACCTGACCCAGCCGCAGACTTCGACGTCTGAGACATGCTCCCTCGGCTGCCATGATTTGAGATCGGCTACAGTCTTCAGGTCCCGATGGCGTTCGCCAGGAACGCGGATGGAGTAGAGCCTCTTATGCAGAAGAAGACCCTTTTGATACCATTTGGGAAACCGGTGGACAGAGAGTGGCGACATGGCTGCTTCTGGAGCTGAATGGATGAGGTAAATGCTTATCTGTTGGACGCGTGGAAGCGTCTCATGAATGACAGCGATGCATGAGGATGTGTGCTCAAGGGAGGGAGGAAAGACGCCTCCGTAATAATGACGTACGTCGACGCGCCTTATGACTTTGAGCTGAAGTCAAGATTGACAACTCCCATCTCTCGGGAGCAAATTAGAAGCCATCACGATTCACCACCAGCAGCACAGTAAAAAGGAAAAACTGTTATGCCGCGGGTGAGCGAAGGCGGTGAAGACAGCGAATCCGTCTGTTCGGTACCAAACAGGTACTCTTGCCTGGTGTACCGATGCTCAGTGGCCGCAGCATGTTGGGCCCCCTGTTTTAGTGGCGTGCGCTACGTCCACCACAATGGGCCCATTGCTACAGCGGCACCGTAGCGCCGGGAATGCCCGTAAGGCTGGACGTGGTTTCCCAGTGTGACTTGTGCAGCGGGTACCAAGTACAGGCACAGGGGCTGGTGAATCTGGGGCCTCGTCCTTGCTTTTTCCTTTCTTGGGCGGCACGATGCAACCGCATCGACTCCATCTCAGTCATCCCTCAGCATCAAAACGCATCCACTTGATTGATTTTGTACGAAGTGCTTCGTATCCATTATTATCATCATTATTATTAATCACGGAACACGCGCGGCCATCGTCAAAAGGTAGCGTGAAATCGCATCGGAGAGACAGAGAGAGAGAGAGAGAGTTTTCTATCTGAGTGGCAGTGTCATCAGCTTCTCTCGTCTCCTCTCCCCTCTCCCTTTATGACATGGAACAGCAGACAGACAGACAGACAGTCTGGAAACGTCGCTGCTTTGCGAGTTTTGCGAAATTGGCACTGGCGTCGATGCAGGTGGCCCCCTTTTGTCGTCTAACCACTCTTTCTCGTGTCTCAGCCGGCGTCTGATCATTGCTTGAATGGGTCCAACCAGCACCGAGAGATTTCGTTCACCACTACGACTCGTACTTCGTATGCCAGGCCAGTCCCTACAGATGCGACTGGATTGGACACTTGCGTCGACTAGCACAGTCTGATGGCAGACCATCATTCGCAAACCATCTTCGCCCCCAATCCTACGGAGTACAGGCTCGTCCAACAGCCCAGGAAGATCTGCCTCCCTGGACTTGGTCCCATGTCCATGTCCCGCGCCTAGATCCCTGTCCAGGTTCAACAGGGCGAGATGAGGTACCACAGATCTGATCCGCATGAGCCCGCAACAATGTTCCGGTCCAGCCTAGTACATGCACCTCGTCATGGTTCCCGGGATCGGTTCCATCAGATGAATGACTGTAGTGGCTCTGGCGCCCTGTGAAAGTCGTGTTTGAGATGCCTGACCTCTCTGGCTCTCGGTCCTCCAGTGAGATCTTGCAGCGGCAATACCAGCTGCAGCAGCACGGATGCACACCCTCCGTCCCGTCAACTTGGATGCCGGCGCCCTAGTACGGAGTAGTAGGTATTTTTGTCTCGCCAACGAGACAGTATTTGGGCCCCCGGGCGCTGCGTCAAGCGACGCTTCGCGTTTTCTTTAAAGTCCAGTAGCCTCTCGACTGTTCCCTTCTGGGTCCAGTCCGCTCGCCTGCCGCTGGTTTTGTTCTAAACATGTGGTTCAGATCTTGGACATATTGGGTCGTACAATTGATCGCAATCCCTACCTCTCGCTTCGCCTTCTCGATGACGATTCTCTTCTGAATCATCACCTTGTAGCCTTGCCTTCAGTGAATTGTGGCAGGTCAAGAGGACAGACATATAAAAGTCGTTGGATCTTCCCCCTTTGTCCATGTGTTGAATTGTCACCACATTCCTCAACCCTTACTTCAGCTTTTCTTCTTTGATCCTTGCTACCACCTTTTTGTTACTCATTTATTCCAATATCTACTAGAAAAATACCGTCGAGATGGCCCCAGGATCGAAATCTAGCAAGGTAAAGCCGTCCGATGTGGCGGCTGATACCAAAAGAAACTTCATTCCTCACATCAAGGCGAACTACGCCGACATGTTTCCCCCATACTCTATCCGCTACCAATACCCCGCCGCACAACTGGATATTCAACGTCGAAAGTTGAGCACTCACCCGCCAACATTCCGAATTGAGAATGGCGATCCCGTCATGAGGGCTATAGAATACGCTGCTATGGAAAACCAAAATGGCGAGGCAGCTTGGGGCCGGATTCGGATTCCCTTTTTATGCGCTGCCAATGAGCGCCGCCCAGGAGGAGACTGGGAGACGGGCTGCGCAGGATACGAAGAAAAGCTTTGTCGGAGAAGCAACCTCTCAGCCACACTGGGCACTCCTTGGCCGAAGACAGGGGATACGTCCAACTACCCAATCCCGTCCTTTGGCGGGATCATCTCGGACTCCGTGGTTGTATGTCGGGGTCCTCACGAGCGCTATGAGCCGCTCGATCGGTTGTATGACCTACCGGTTGTGTCGGTCCCGCCAACGCGGTGGCCGAAGCTCAAGGACAACGGGACGAAGTATTCCTTCTCTGAAGAGCGCGACTTGATCCGGGAAAAGATTCGTGGAGCTCTTCGCATTTGCCTCTATCACAACTACGATCGTGTCGTTATTGGAGACTTTGGTCTTGGGAACGGCTATCGCAACCCCCCGAAGGAGCTCGCTGAGATCTGGCGCGATATCTTCCTCTTTGACCCAGACCTTCGCGGACAGTTCGCTTACGTCATTTTTGTCTTTGAGGACCCCATGCAGAGTACGACCCGCTTGATCCATGACGAGATGGCCAAGAAGGATAGGAAGAGCGATGGCTCGTCCAGGACAAAAACGTCTTTGAGCACCAACACACCACATCCTACCGACATGAGCATCTTTGAGCGGGTATTTGACGAAAGTGAGATTGGGCGTGTCCTTTGCCAACCGGATCCACGATATGGACTGGACATGATTACGTCGTGAAGGACTACACGTTTTCACACCTGGATACGGCAACAGTCTACCATCTATGACTCAGATGGACGAAAATACAGAAACAAGGATCCCTGAATCTATGTTGGGACTTGCCTCTCTCCTCTCATTCCCTATTTGATGACGGGTAGACTGTCTTATGTGATGATGGCGTCGTTTTTCGGGCGGCACCGTGACCTCTTTTTTTTTGCGATGAGCTATTTTTTGACTTTCAAGCCTCTTGTTTGCTCAGCAGACGGTGGAAGGAGGCCTCACATGTTTGTGACGGACTCCGTAAGGACATGGTTCAGCAACCACGAATGGCTAGAACGGACTGGGCTTGGTTGGCTGGCGAGTGAACAGGGGATAACGCGCCATGTGTTGCTTTTTTGTCTCGAATCTCTGTTGTTTACGTTTCCATGCTCTGCATAGACTCATCTCGCATGTACGATTGGCCCTGCGGTGGCGGACTGCGTTTTTTTCTTGCACACTGAGATGGTGGGCAAGGTACTGTTACTATCTATGAATGTGCGGTGTGAAAGCAAGTATGCGGCCCTATGTGCTCCGTATTTGTTTCTGAATCGAACCACGCATTGGATCATCAAGCCCTGGATGTCGACGATTGGTGACAAGAGGCAGCTGACATCAGACCCGCAGTCGTCGCCGACTTGTGAGTTGGCTGAGACATGGATGTGACTTCTTGAAGAGTGACTCCAGAGCAGGGAGATCTCGCTGTCCTTGTCTGGCAGCACTAGTTGTGATTGGGCTTGATGATGTACGTGTCTGTAGTGTATCTGTATGTATTTATAAAGGAGACATGTTGGAAGACTTGGAATCGCTCATGACTGTATAAGTGGCTGGTGGATGTGCATATAAACATCGCCACAAGATGATATCCATATGTATGGGGCAGATAATATTACGACATACATACGAAGCTACTCGTAGACTATTGCAGAGGAGAATACATATATTCAAGGGGCAGAGATGAAGAGCTCCACTTGCCGTCCCGGTCCCCTCCCGCGGAACGCTGGCGGACTTGCGGTGCTTGATATATATATATATATATATATATATATATATATACTATACTTTATATATAGAAGTCGACATTCAGCTCCCAAAGTTCCCTGCATCATATCTGTGCCAGCCACGTCTTACAGAGCTGCAGAACGGAGCTCCCTTCTATTACCGACGACTATGAAAAGTCTCACCCACAAGCCGGCGGGCTGAGTCTGTTATACGAGCTCCGGCAACCTGGTTTCCGGCTCTATTGGGAGGAAGGATTCAGGGCTTAGGGTGGCTGTTTTGCATTTGTATTAAGCATAATACATATTACATACTCGTATGTTCTTGGTCGTGCGGTGAGGTGAGGAGCTTGCAGCATTTCCTCATGTCCCATCAATCATCAATCTCAGCGGGAGAGGACCGTGCCGATGCCACATTGAATATATTACCGAGTATATTGATGGCTCCATTTATCGGAGGCACGTCTTATGTTGTCTAACTCAACGAAACCCACATCCTCTCCCTCCCTTCCCTCTTCCCCCTCCCCACACCATCCCCATACATACAACAACCACTACTATATGTCTTTACAGAATGCTTCTTTTAATAGAACTGTGCGGAGCACTTCGTATGATACATACATACTACATACTCCTGCCCTTGGAACGGCTCACCACGCCATGGCGCGGACATGAATGAGTTGAAAGGGAGGCGAAACTTGGAAAAGACCCATTGCGGCTGCGCTTCTGCTCCACCCTCATCCCTAAAACAAATCTTGGCAGCTGTTTCATTTTAACGTAAACTGGGAATTTTGCATTTCCAGCTCATTATCTAGCTGAGATGCTGAAAAAAAAGGGAGAATCAACCAACGGCTACATATCCGGCCGCAGAGCAGCGTGAGGAGGTCTCTTCTCTTCTCCTATACTTGTCGTACTTGTAGTGAATGCTACGCCTAAGGCCCACGACAGGGGTTTCACGTCCGAACAAGCTTCATAAATACAGAGAGACCTGTGAACCAGGACCCCTTACATCGGGACTGGGTTCACAGAGCGGTATTCCCGGAAGATCTCATGGTCTGTGTCTTCCCTGCCCTTAGGCTCATATGCCATGGGTCAAAATTTTTCTTTCATCTCGACTCGCATGGTTTGCCGATTAGCTTCACAAAAATCATCGGATCTCAAGGGATGGGGTTTCACAAACTGCCCCCCCCGGTCACCTCACGTGGTACAAGAAAAGTCTTTCATTATTACTTCGTACTCTCCCTCTAGTACATGCTTTGGACTGATTGCTCAATAAATTATCCCCACGAAAACTTCCATCAGCTAGATATAACATGGCTTTCGGATGACGAACTGTGTGTGCTTGCTCCGGAGGCATGTGGAGACTTGCTGAGCCAACCGTACGATATTTACTTCTTACCCCCTCTTCTATATACGACCTAGTGCCGAGATGCCGCCTCTGTACGATAAATGAACGTAAGCTTACTCTTTCATGTGAAAAGAAGAAAAACACAGAGGCGGTAAGGGTGACGAAAGGAATGCAAGGTAATATGGGCGAATAGATACCCCATGTGAACGGGCACGGCACAGATGGCACAAACAAGACCCCGGCGAGCAAGACCAAGACATTTCTGATATTGATTGGGACAGCTTCAACGACCCATGGGCTTCTCTCGCATCACTGTTACCCAACGCCCATATGCTCTGCACCTGAGCCCGCATCTTGCATCTGCACCTCCCCGATGCTTCCCTCCGCCTGGGAGCGAGCGAGCGCAATCTCGCGCGCGCCATCTCAGTGTTACCGTGGCACAGCAGTCTCCCGCTTACCAGTAAGACGGTCTCAGCCCCGCAAAGTTGGCCATCACAGCCGTCGATTCGCCTTCACCCTCCTTTTTCCGTTGTCCGCTCAGCTGTGAAAGAAACCTGGTCAGTATTTGCTCGTAGAGGAAATCGACCCCTCCCAACATGGAGATAGTCATGAATACTCACCTCCAATTGTACTCCTTTGTGAATATGTACCAGCCAGTCCACATAAGTTTGCGCCTCGTTGTTACGATCCTCCACCAGCATCCGCGCAAATTCATACTCGGCCCCATCAATGCCCTGTCTTGCAAGCTGTATTGTCAACCCTTTCGAGCCCCGTATTGTCTTCAAAAACTCGACGATGTTGCGAGCCTGGGCGTTAAGATGTGTCTCTAGTACTGGAAGCGTCGAGGTGTAGGCGTCTAGGCTCTTCAGAGAGTCTTTGCCCTCACCGAACAGGTCCGCGATTAGATTGGGTGATGTTTGAGCATGGAACCAGAGCAGACACTGTTGTCCATTGTCCACTAAATAAACGCCACCAGGTTCAACGCGAGAGAAGGAGGTCCGAATTGATGGCGGCATCTTGAGGTGGCCAGTCTGAGGGTCGGCGAATCCCTCTTCGGGTTGAAGGTTGTGAAGGGCAATCATCCTGGGGTATAGGTACAAGCTGAGCTCCAAGGCTCCCATGCTGCGAACCATTCGCATATCGTGGACTCTTCTGTCCGAATTTTCGATGCCCCCCTTGAAAGCCCGGCTCTTGATGAGTCCTAGCATATACATGCAGTATTCCTTCAATCTCTCAGGCATGACCAGCTGGCCTGGTGGGTATTGTTGGGAAGAGTGTTTCCGATAGCAGGCCATGATGTCAATTGTTCGCTCCGTAAGCCAGTTTCGAACATCCTTGAGGTTGCTCGACGTTGTTGCCAACTTGGTGCTGGCTTCTTTAGCCAGAACACCAATAACAGCATCTTGGTCCACGAATTTCATGCATCCTCGGATGCCTTGCTCCCTTGTACCGGATTCTTTTGAGGTATCACTCACACTGGCAATTACGTTGGAGCACCGTACTCGTCGCTGGCCAGAAGCAGACGTGTAAAGAAGGGCTGTCTGGAAGTGGGCGTCTAGCTTTGCGTCCAGCTTACCGTCATGGCTAAAGGACACACCAAGTGCCTTATCAGCGTCAATGACACCAATCTCCAGATCGGCCCCAAAGGTGTGCTGAATGAAGTTCCCGTGATACGCCGCCACTTGCAATCCATTGGAACAACGGACCTTCATCAAAGCCTGGAAGCCCGTCTCTCGAGTGACAGTGTGAGTGATCTCGGCTGACAATCTTGCGCTGTCCCTCGGGGCAATGAAGTTGGGATAATAGAATGTCTCTCCACCCGTCGCAGCTGCGACATGCCCTAGAACCATGTTAGGCACTAATTACTCCGTGTTGATGCAAACTGAATTTCTTACCTATTGTGGCAATATCGAGATAGCCGCCAGACGGCGCAGCGAGAAAAAAGTCGGCGCCAACGCCAGCAGCAGCCATCTTCTCGGAAACCTTTTTCCACGCAGGGTGCTCTGTAGTGTAGAGTTTCTTGTCCATCTCACCGCCAGGGTGATTGCCGTCGTCGCGCATGAATAGTCTACCTGGGCCCCAAGTCGGTAGAGTCGAGCAAGAACAAACAACCTTGCCTCCTGTTGCCTCCAGAGCGGCCAGGGCTGAGTTGAGGGCGGCCAGAAGGGCAGGTTCCGGGTTCTTGACGTTAGAAAACATTTGAGGCAGACGTGTCAATAGAGAGGTAATGACAGCCTTTGACTCATATGGATCAACGAAGAGCCCCTCACCCAGGGGCAGGAATGGATCCTCCAGGTCGGGCATAATCATCATATGGGCTTGATCGAGACCGGGCTGTAACATCATTATTAGCGAGTGGTCATCAAGAGGATTTTGCGATTCTTTGTCTTACGTTGATGTTGTAGAAATGGATGTCCTTATCATACGTAACGAAGCCAACCTTGGCTCCCTCGGGTATCCTTCGCTTTGGCTCGCCATTTTCATCCTTTTCATGATCTTCAGTCCCGTACAGGGCCGCCAGAATGCCATCACAGAAATTCTCCATGAATCCCTTATTGTATGCATCTTGGCTCACGTCAATAACAAACAACCATCGAAGACCGACGGGCTCTCTAGTCCAGTACTCCTTAGGCACCACAAACTCAACGGTGCCGCGGTGAAGTTCGGGTCGCTGATCCCGATCTAGCCGTACCCCCTGAGGGCTAATGGCGCAAAAGTACTCAGGCGGAGTGTCGTTGGGGTATGAGCAAAGGTTGCATACAAACTTGTTGCCGCCAGATCGGAACATCATGAAGGGATTGATGTAAGCCCTGCATCTCCGGCAGCGTGGTGGGCCAGAGTCTCCAAAGTCAAGAACGGGTATCTCCGCCTCGCCAACCTGGAGGGGTGCCAAGGGCTGGATCAGCATACCCAGAGGCAGACCGGTAGCTTGCAGGCCGTCAGCCGTTCCTGGTATGTTGTTCATTGTGAGTCTGGTGTATTTTGGTGATGCGTTGCCCTGATCGAAAGCAACAAACGAGACGGTTGCAGGGGGGGGGACATGGCGTTCGAATGTGGGATATACGTTCTTGTGGAAGTAGCCCTGGATCGAATCTCTTGAAGCTGGTACACTCGGCATGTCATCCGGGGAGACCTTTGAGGGTCCGGCCGTCGCGATAGTCGCAGTGGCTTCGGCAGGCTCGCTTCTTGAGGCGAATTCGGCTGGAGAGACCGGCCCAGCTGGGCTAAAGGGAGCGCTCGCCGGCACAGGGAACTGGTTGGGGTTAAGCATCTGAGGAGTCCCCTGAGGACTTCCGAATTGCCCTCCTAGGGCCGGAATGCCTTGTGGGTTGTTGGTGTTGAGGAACTGGTCGGCAGGCGTTCCCAGTGGCATACCATTGAAGGCCTGCGACGAACCGGTTGGCTCAACTGTGTGGTAGGCATGTCGGTCCTTCTTCTTCTTCCTGATTGAGCTCGTTCCGGCGTCTGCGCCCAAATTCAGCCCTCCCAGCTGCGCCGCGAGAGCAGCGTCTTGTGATGGAATTGGACCGCCTGGAAAGCCCTGGCCTTGTGGCGAACCATAGATGGCGCCTGGTGGTGGTATACCGCCCATGGGCGCTTCATGGCCTCCATGATATTGAGGAGCACCATAGCCTGCCCCTTGCTGTTGATACGGTGATGGAGCAATAGGAGGCTGGAATTGAGGAGGAGCGGGAGCGGTCGTTCGATTGGGGTCGTTCGGGTCGATGACCTCGCCTTGGCCCAAGGCGTGGTACTGGGTATAGTCCATCGTGTGTTGGCGTGAAGGTTGACAGGATGATCGGAGATATGTATTATTAGACGAGCATGTGCGGCTTCGGAGAAGCTGAGGAGGGGTCTTTTCGCTGGACGTTGGAAGGAGATGCAGAAACAATTAAAAAAAAGGACTCAGGGAAGGTTTACATGCTCCGGAACACTTCCATAATCCCGTAAGCCCGCTGGACAATATCGCAACTATCACCGGTGATAGTTGGTTCTGGCGGATCGTGGTCAGGAGCTGAGCTGCCTCGGTGGCCTTTTCGTGCTTTATCGATATGTTCTCCTTGAAACCAGTTCCCGCCTTCCCCTCATTGGTAAAGCTTATCTGAGCTCGCGTGCCAAGACCCCACATGAATCTACATTGGAATACTCTTCTATCGGGGTTATCACGTGTGCAGTCACATGCATCTTCAACGTCCAACCAACCCGTGTAAGTGGCACAGATGGGTGCATCCTGTACGGCTGGATGCCAATCTATTCGTCTAGACAAGGTGCGGTAAGTCGAATGATGAATTGCCAAGCGTAGAGGGCTTCTTGGATTATGCTAGAGGGTAATTTGACTCGAATTATACTTTACTTGTTTCGTGGCTGAGTGAGTTACCCTCTTGATGTAAGAAAGGCTTTCCGAAACCGAATGCCCAGCATGAACATCACAACTCGGGCGGTCTTCAAAATGTCCTGTGGAAGATAGCCAGGAGTTGCCGAAACCCACAAGATGTCTCGAGACAACTGCTTCAAACCAAATCCTGTGACTGCCTGCCCACTCCTGCGCGCCACACGGCAGACTTCCCCCCATTGGCGAACTCCTGTTGTACTAACGCAGGGCCTGTCCAGTAGATGAAAGCAATGCTACCCAGGTATCTAAAGTTAGATACAACATGCTGCATCGGTGCCTGTTTCTGCACTCGAAAAGCATAATAGAACGAATGCGAGCGGATTGTGCAGCTTGACGTAAGTTGGGCATAGCAGGCGAATTGATCAGGCTAAATGCGGGGGGCAAGATGGAAAACTGTGTCGCGTTTGGTCCATGTTGTCCATTCTCGCAAGCAAAATACGGAATACAATGAATCGGGTACTGTGTAAAAGCAGGACATTGAGGAGAAACTCGATGCAAAGAAAACCCCGTTGGATTGAATTCGTGTATGCTGTTGGTTTAGGTTGCCATTATTTTGCGAGCGTCGCGCCTGGTGAAGCGACGCCAATACGAAGCCCCGACGTTACAGTGTCGAAAGGCATAAATAACGCAGATTGAAATTAAAAATACCAAGAGGACGAATAAATCATTCCTCTGCTCGCTTGAGCAACTGACTTGGGAAAAAGCGCAGCTCTGGTTTTGGGAGTGGCGAATCGTTAGTTGGCAAGTGAGTGTTGACGGTCGCATGATCATCCGACTCGCCCGCAGAGGGCCGTCTTGCCATCGCGATCACTCGCCAACAAGGATGATTGAATTTTGGAGAAAACGACGAAATCGTGGTGGCGATTAGCGATTTTCATTTTCAAAGGAATAAACCCGAGTTTTAGAGGCAGCGTGCGACGTGGTGCGGTGAATCATGGTGGCGATGGTGATGTGCGGATAGCTTCAGAATGATGGCGCGAGGCGCGACACAAATCCAAAGAGTGACTTTGGCTGTCATGGCCGAACAGTGCAGCAAGACAAGCCGGGACACGGGATAAAACGGGACTATGCGAAAGCCAGAGAGAAGTACGTCTAGATCCAATAATTCAAGAGTGAGGCACTGGGGGCTGCGGCCTGGCTATTTAGAATGCGACAACGAGCAGCGCGAACCGCATCGCCAACCATCCAAAGCGAACCACGTTTTCAGATGACGACCCGCCGGCATGACGGCTGTTGTTTAAAAGCCGCCAGCCAGTCAGGCTTTGGAATTTCTAGCACAAAAACTACATGACGAGAACCAGACTTGACGGACCAAAAATGACTCATTGAATCGTAGAGGAGGGCCGCTCTCAGGGCGGGCGAGAGTCGAGAGAGCGAGAGGGACAGACAGAATTCGACTGTTGCTCGGGGGGTGTGGTCGAGCCTCAGATCAGAACGTCGAGGTACACCGCAGACGAGGTGATGTTGGCGCTGGCCAATCAGAAAATTGGTCACGGGGCATGTATTATTTTTGCAGCATTGGCGCCGATTTTTACTTTCAACTATAACAAGGGACTAGTACGGAGTACATACGATTATGTACATGGTGTGTGGTACGTACCGTCTGTGGCTGGAGCTGTCCAGGTATCGCCCGATTGGGGAATCCTGGGGTTTCTTGTCTTAGTCGTCAGAGGGTTCCCGTGCTGGGGACTACAATGTGGCATGCGTGTGGCACGGGCAAACCGGCGGTGGGCCGGCGCATTTCTGAGCACAGATGCCATGCGCGTGGGCATGGATCTTGATGGTTTGATGGGCTTCGAATCGCTTGATACCGGAGAGGTGTGGCGCTGGCACTTGGCACACCACACACACACACACACACATGCGCACACGCACACACGCACGCACACGCTACAGCACAGCACACTCGCTGGCGCTAAAGGGCGGGCCATCCACTGGAAAACCAACCCCACCAGCACTGACACAACATTGCTCACCCCCGGTCAGGTCAGGCCAGGTCAGGTCAGGCCAGGCCAGGCCCGTGGCAGCAGCAGCAGAAGAGCGCACGCAGAGAATAGCGCAGCTCACAGCACAGCACCTCCAACAGCCTCTTGGAGCTAAAGAGCTACCTACTGATTGTGGTGTCCCCCCCGCTCCATATATAAACAACCCGTCTCCCTCCACGCGCCCGACACTGGTTCCGCTCGTCTCTGCTCCCCGATCTCGACTCCCAAAGCTTCTCCATTCTCCTCGGCTCCTCTTCTTGCTCCTCCAGTCGCGTCTGGCCATTTTCGCCCGTCTCCTCCCAATAGGCTCATAGCTTCAATCACGTTTGAACACGTCTCATACCCTCACACGCCGCAATGCCTCCCAAGAAGACCGAAGGCGCTGCTCCCGCCGCTGCCCCCAAGCCCAAGTCCTCGACTCATGCCAGCTACCAGGTCTGTCGCCATCTGTGATGTGCATGTCGCAACCACGCCAGCTAACAGGATGCAGGACATGATCACTGATGCCATTGTCAATGTACGTTGGCGACTCTCTGTGGAACCAGCGCATCTATTTGCGCCCCGTCCCTCTCTCAGCATGCGCCACCCTCTTTCATAAACCATCCTATCACTTCCTTTCCTCCACCATCAGTGCCTGGATTAAATTGCCTCGATGAATCACTCTTTGGGTTTCTGCTGTTATTCTTCTGAAACAAACCAACTGACTTGTTCTTTTTTACATCAAACAGCTCAAGGATCGCAATGGTTCTAGGTAAGCAAGCATTCAATTGTCTTTCCTTTCCCTTCTCTTCCCTTCCTTTCCTTTATTTACATCTTGCGCTTGCGCGCCCCATTACACTGTGCGCTGCTGACACGTTTTGCAGCCGCCAGTCTCTGAAGAAGTATGTCAAGGCCAACAACACTTTGATTGTGACGGACAACATGTTCGACTCTCTGTTCAACAAGGCCTTGAAGGCAGGTGTTGAGAAGGGCATCTTCGCCCAGCCCAAGGGACCCTCTGGCGGTACCAAGCTCGCCAAGAAGAAGCCTGAGGCCAAGAAGGTCGCCGCTCCCAAGAAGGAGAAGGAGGGCGCTGCTAAGAAGCCCGCCACTAAGAAGGCTACTACTACCAAGAAGCCCAAGGAGGCTTCTTCTCCCAAGGCGGAGAAGAAGGAGAAGAAGGAAGAGAAGGAGAAGGAGAAGGCTCCTGCAAAGAAGGCTGCCGCTCCTAAGAAGGCCTCAGCCACAAAGAAGGCTGCCGCTGCCGCCACCGCTACCACCCCCGCTACTGCTGCTGCCAAGGTATGTTTTCTCTTCATCGTTGAGTTCTTGTCTGTCCAAGGTGCTGATCCCCATTCTAGCCTGAGAAGCCTGAGACAGTTCTCACCAAGACAAAGTCTGGCCGTGTTGCCAAGGCACAGAAGCCTGCAGCGCCAAAGAAGGCAGCTGCCCCCAAGAAGGCCGCCGCCTCTAAAAAGGAAAAGGCGGCGGCTCCTGCAGCCAAGGCATAAACTGTCTTTCCTGAGTAAAATATCGGATTTCTTATTTTGTAACGACTGGGCAAGGCGTTATGGGTTTCCATTTTTACCAACTATGGGGGGTAAGGTGTGCCGGGTTGACTTGGGTTTTGTTGTTTGGGATGGAGCGCAGGAATGATGGTTTGTTTTGATACGCGCACATGTGCGCGTTGGGCATGACGGGGATTTTCGCACTACATGTCCTCCTGCCTAGATCTCGTCTCTCCCGACCGAGATGGGTCATGTTTTTTCTTCTCATGATCGTACCCAGTTCCCTTGTACGATTACGCATTATGAGGATTTCATGGTGATGGGTGCGGACAAAACAGGAACGACGTTTGGGGATTTTGGTGCGCGACTCTGGAAAAGCTCACGGGACATGTACATGGCTTTTGGCGGATTTTGTGCGCGCGCGGCTGAATGGAGAAGGGGGGTAGCGTTGTGTGTAATTTATACCATGGGGTTCAGGCGAGGACGGTACGGGAATGATGAAATATTACGACTTTGTTCACTTATTTGCTCGTCTCTTTCGCTTGTTCTGTGTGTAAGTAAGTGGCTCCGTGTAAGCGGCTTGAGTAAAAAGCCACGTTGCTCTCACTCAGTCTCCCCAAATCAGGCCATACAAAGAGACACATTTAGAAACGGATTGTTTACATGCCGACGGAGAAGCCGATATCCGCATCCGTATTGAAACTTTGATCAGTGTCAAGAGTGTCAAGAGTTTCAAGTGTGTCAAATGTGTCACGTGGTAGTAGTAGTAGTATTCTTGGATGAGTTGGAGATGACTTGGAGGATGAGTTGGTTGTATGAGCTGTACAAAGTAGATGTGGTCATAAAAGGTAGCAGCGCTAGTAAGGTGTGGGAGAGCGGTGAGAGGTGAGGCGCTGTGTGTCAGATTCCATTGGTGAGGTGTTGGTAATAGGGAGTAGTACTACTTTGTAGAGAGTTGTCATTATTAGCGGGCTGGTTGGTAGGAAATGGGTGTGTTGGCTCGATTCTGACTTTACACGTAATAGCTGTGGAACGAGGCTGTTCTCGGCCATACAAAGTGCCCTTTGGTGGTTTATGTATTAGTATTTGAATGACGATGATTCTATTCTCAACAAAAGCAACGTTGCCTACTTCGTATCTAAAGACGCATTGTAGTATAATGTACTCCGTACGCAGTATAAAGTAGCCTTACGGATAGTAGGAGGCTTTCATCGTGGTTAGGCGAAGGCCAAGCAAAGGTCCAGCGTGGGATTGCATGATGCATTGGTAAGGCAAGGTGCGCTAGGAAATAGAGGTGTGCACGAAGTACGGAGTACGACTGAGTATGTACGTATTACATATCTACGGCATCAGCATCGTTGACGCGAAAGACAATAATTTCGCCCATTCATCATATTGCTGCTAGAATCTGGGAACTCGGCTCGGTAGGCATGTGGAGCGTTAACCCAGAGTCCATTAATAGTATGGCCCCCGAATAAGAGCTATGCGCGTAAGAGTGAAGAGTTGATGTCGTCAGCTTCCTCCGTCATCTTGACCTTATCAGGAACGGTGCCTGCCGAGAACACCTCCCATGGCCCGTGCGGGCTTCTTCCTTGCAGAAAATCAGAGCCATCACAGATAGAAGACTACATATGATGTGTCCCGTGCAGCCGTGGGCGGCGAAGTAGATCTCTAACAGCCCTAGGCTCACCCCTCTGGAACACAGGTGGCTAGTGGCCGTAGGTGTGCTGGACAAGACGCTCCACAGCGCCGCCCTTCCCCAAAGAACAGCCTAACCGCTTCTTCCGAAAGAGTCAGTGAGTGGATGGACGCCCGATCCCGATCCCTTGCATCTCCCTCCTTCAAGACTCTTCGATTTCCATATACACTGTCGAAATCTGGACAAAAGAAGGTCTCAGCGCCAGAAGATGGCGGGCGACCTTCCTCTCTGCTCGCCGTGACTGCAGGAAAAAGAAAAAAAGGGATTATCCGAGCCCTCAACATCGCAATCATAGCCCAAGCTTATTGGGCGGTCACAATGGCGTCGTCATCGTCGAATCCCTTCCGGAAGAAGGCCACACAGCACAAAGAGAACCGATTCCCCCCAATCGAACACATTGACACCTCGCACATCTTCCCCGCAAAGACGAGCTTTCGAGACGACGGAAACAAACCCACTGCTGCTGCTGCTGTTGGTGGTGGTGGTGCGCGGGGCAGCGACAAGAGGACAAAGGTCGTTAAGAAGGTCCGCGTGTTGTCGCCGCCGCCTCGATCGCCCGACGAGCCCGAATGGCCAGCTGACGCGCTGCCTCCAGGCGAGTTCTTTGCCAGCACTTATATACAGGATCCCTTCGACGCCGCTGTATCCGATGATAGCGGCCAGGAGACTACATCTACCCCGCCCCCTCTTCACCCGGCCTTTCCGCAGGCACAAACATGGCCAAATGCAGAGGTACGGAGTTCAGCTTCGGTTCATGTTCCGGCCAATCCTTTCAGCAAGAAGGAGCTTCAGGATGTTGCGAATTCAACGGAACTCAAGGAGGACATGAGGAAGGAGGGTGAGGTGCTGAAGGCGGCCAACACCGCTAGGAGGTCGTTGAATGTGGATGCGTTCAGGCGCTTGCTCTTGACTGGTGAAGCAAGTCCGCCTAGCTCTCCGCCGTCAACAGGGACCTCATCAGAACAAGAGCAGACGGAGACCCAAGCTACATCACCAGAATCTAAAGTGGCGAGTGCCATTACACAGACAAGTCGAGAGAAGAAGGCGCCTCCACCGCCGCCAAGTTCTCGTCATGGCAAATCACTCAAAGTCGGGCCGCGAGAAGCTGCCAGCGAAACTGTTGTCAATCTCAAAGAAGAGTTGTCTACTAGTTTACCCGAGCTTTCACACCAAGTGGGCAATACCAACGAGTCTGCGTCTAGTCCTGAGTTGGTCGAGAACGCTTCAGAGGCGGAATCTCCCCGTCAACCAACACCTGAAGTTGATCAGCTCAATCCTACTTCCACAATAGCTCCACACAATGGCAAGAAACCCGTGCCGGCCCCTCCGCCGCGACGAGGGCATGCCAGAGCTGAGAGCAAGGCTCTCACAACCTCGAGCACTCCCCGAGCAGCACGTTCAACTTCAAACCCACAGGACAGTGATCCTCCATCACGATCATCACTAGACTCAACCATATCTCGTTCAGGCAGCATTCGCCATAATCTCAATGCTCCAGCACCTCCACCTCCACGGAGGCTACAAGTCGGATCAAAGCAACCCAACACCACGCCGCCATCCAGCACTCCTCCAGCATCCCAGCCGCCTATACAACACTCCAACTCTGATCAAACAACATCTCTTGAATCAACCGCCATTCATAATTCATCTGCTGGACAGCCGAAATCTTTCGCACCACCTCCGCCGCCAGCACGACAACCATCCACCCGCCGACCTTCTAGTATCCACAACATAGAAGGTGCCAGTCGTCGCATCTCGGCCGAGGAAAAACCCCGTGATAGCATGGCACCACCCCCACCACCGCCTTCGAGGCATAGAGGCAACAGCCAAAGTAGCATGGATGCACCAACTGTGAGGACGAGCCTTGACGGAGCAAGTCAACCGAAGGTATCTACCTCAGGCCATGATGGCTTGAGAGACGCAAGCCTGCCACCTGTTCAACCAGCTGCTAATATTGGAAAGAGTGGCGATATCCTCGCCGATCTCGATGCATTACAGAGAGAAGTGGACGCTCTGCGTGGGAAAATGAGCTAACACGTAGGGAGAATACCCAAATTCCCAAAGTATAAATACTATCCAAATCCAGGAGTATAGCAGAATATCTTGTCGATTTCCCGGGGCGATGAGGTATTGGACGAGGGCAAAATGGGATAAGAGACGTGCAACAGAAATCACTGTATGGTATATATGGGAGGCGTTCATGTTTCGAGCTTGGGTATTGCTATGCAGCTTCTCTATATACGATAGCACCGTCAGGACAGTGCTACTATATCATATGATTTTCATTCAAAGTGGTTCCTTGCTATGATGTGACATATGCTATTTGATTAACATAGCCAGAGAAGGAGATGTGCTATCATCCGTGACATACTATAAAGCATCCCCATGAACATTCTTCTCCTTGGCTTCAGAGTTGTTTCACTCCTCTGGCAGGAAGCTCTCAGGCGCAACTCCATGTTCTATATTCACTCGACTCTATTCACTCGACCCTATTCACACAACTTGGTTTCTTGGCCATGGAGAGCTTTGAACAGGTGCAGCGACTGTCGACGACTGCCAGCGTCATCTGACAATCTTCTACTTGAACTGATTCACATCCTTTCCTCCTTCTCCTCCACTTCTCACAAGAACCAGGCGTCATCACTGCTATCCTCCCTCCTCCCTCCTCTCTCTTATCATCGCCGAACTCTCCCCCCTTCTCTCCAAACAACTTTCTCTCCCATCTACACATCAAAGCCAAAAGTTCCAGGCTCTCTACACACTTCATCCTATATCTTCAAGCCCCGTTTACCACCTAAAGTCCTCCATTTCCACAAATACACACACATCTATCCACACACTGCCAGCCAGCCAGCTATGTGCTTCCAACATATTGGCATGCTCATCTGCGCCGAGTGCGCTAGAAGAATCTCCGAACTTCCCACAGGCACGGCGCCGTGCTCTCGCGCGTGCGGCAAGTTTGTCTCCAAGATGACGGATCAGCAGGTTAAGGGGCTGTGTGCCGTCTGCGCGGCGAAGAAGGAAGCGAGTGCCCAGGCGGCGATGGCGCTGAACCGACGCTTTTCGAAGTGAACCCCTCGAGGGCGGATGGAGAGGGAGTATACGGTACGTTTGGTGTGAGGCTTGTCGGAGGTTCTGCGTGAAGTTGACTTTTTGTGTAGAACGGTCGGATGAGGTTAGTGATGCTGAATGAGGTGGAGGATAACTCTCCTATTTTCCTTTGTTGTTTTTGGGCTCTTTCAACATTGGGGCTCTCTTCACGGTGGCCTCTGAGGATGTTTAACTTGAACCTGACGTTCAAATGATGTGAGTTTGATGTGCCTCTTTTCCTTCACAGCAGGAGTGGCACCCGGATTCGGATGGCGACGACGATTGTCATGACGCTTTCCAGAATAATGAACGGTTTCACTAAGAAATATCCCCTCATGTCACGCTTAAGAGAAACAGCTGTCCCTTTAGTCAAAACGTAGAGGCTATTGCTGCTCAGTACCGGAGAGAATGTGGACTCGACGCAGAGTCATATATGACCATGTAAACAGCGAGTTTAGAAGTTTCCTTAGACGCCGGCGAGTGACCTGATGATAGTTACCATAGGGGGTATTGACGTAAACAACACTGTCACAGTGCCAAACAAACTCATCGACAGCGTCGACAGAGCCGCTGCACGAGGATCCGTTCTGAGGAGCTGTGCTGTCGCTATCGCACTCGAGTTGACTCCTAAAGAGACCCCTCGAGTAACATAGTCGTCTGAGAATCATCTTGTTAGTCCTCCCCCCATCACAAAAAAACTGCCATCTTGAGGGAGAAGCAGTAGGGCTCTCACCTTCAGGAATCCTCAGCCAATCCAGAAATTGCTTTCCAATCAGCGCTCCCAAGATGCCGCTCACAATAGCTACCGCCGCCACGGTGTTCGTATCACCACCCAGGTTCTTCGTCGCAGGGAGAGCCAAAGCGAGAGTCAGGCTTCGCGCCGTAAACGCCAGGCTCCTCTCCACAGAAATACCTATGGCGACACACAGTGGCGGATATGCGAACAGCGAGGCAATAGAAATGAGCACATTCGGCACAACAATGGAGACAAAGTGCTCCTTGAGCTCGCGTCTGTACTGGAACATAGGCAGAGCCAGGGACACGATGCTCGCGTCCAGAAGAGATGAGAAGACATCTCCAGCTCCAGGCAGAACATGGTGTTGGTGCGGCTCACCCCAGAGGATGAGGTACGTCGAGCCTGTTTTATACGCCCTGAGTCCTGCGTTGAGATTATCGCCGCGGATTTCTGCCAGAGGCCATATCACAAAGACAGTAATGAAGGCCGCAACGAGTACGGGGTGGAGATACTGTCTCCAAGTCAAGGGGATGGCCAGGGCGGCCATGAAGGCGACAACGCTGGCGGCGAGGTGTATGGGCATAGCATATCCAGCCATGTAATACACCGGGAAGCCAACGAACAGAAAAACTGCAACGAATATGGCCAGATCGAAGTTGGCAGTCAAGAATACGGCCCAGCGCTCCGCTCTAGGTGGTGGTGGGGGATTCTGCGAGTATTCTCGACGGATAGAGGAGGTGTCCGTGGAAGTCCTATTTGACGATCCATGTTGAGAGTAATGGCGATCTTGCAGTCTCAGTTGAGGAGGTGTTTGCGGGGCGTCAGGGGATGGCGATTGGGCGATGGAGACGGAGACGGAGGAGGGTTGCAATAGCCCAGATGAAGAGACTCCTCCTGATAGACTAGTCGCCCCGGACTGATCAGCGGAGACAGCGCCGCCATCTAGGAGGATACCGTCTGTGTCTTCGCCCAACTCTTCCGCTCTCTGGACCTGAGCCCGCTTCGAAGAGCCGAGGGCGAGTTGAAGCCCCCGAGTTAGATATGCAGCCAGGACCATCATGAAGAAGAAACCAACAACTAAACGACACATTCTCGGTCAGTATTCAAGCTTCAGGCTTTCCGAGCCCATGAGATATATAAAGACCTACCGAAGACTGCAATAATCTTCATCACCTCAACAACGCCAATCGAAGGACTCAAAGGCAACATCACAAAAGCCGGCGTGAAGAAGACATTGATCCACCTCAGCGACCATCCCGCCTAACAAAGCTCAGCAACACAACAAGAAGAAGGTAAGCCAAGGGAAAGGAAACTTACAGCAACATCAATAAGAGCCACCAGCTTCCTCGTCCTATGTCCCCCAATCACCGCTTCGCAAGCCAATAACCCCAGGAACAGTAGCAGAAGGCACGCAACGGATGCTGGGAACGACACATGTACTTTCTTAAACAACAAATCGATGCCAAAGCACGCCGTCAGCATGGCCAAAACGCCAGCCGGTACGAAGATCCATGTGCGGAGGAACGCCTCAGATTGCGAAGCCGTGGCCTATATATCAGTGATAACATTAGATTTATAAGCACATATGAGTGTGTTCTCAGAGACAGAGACAGAGACAGGAGAGTTTTTACCATCTTAACGGCCAAAAAAACATCGTTTGCGATGGGTCGTCGCCAACCCATTTTTTTAAAAGACGCAGGTTTCAATGAACAATTAACTCTATTGATTCCAGAGATGACGACTACCAAGAGAGAAGATGTGTTGAATCGGGCTTTGTTGATACTTTATTTATCCCCTAATACTAGTATTATATAGATAGCAACGAGTAAGAAACGAAAAAGCTGATAAAAGGTTGTCTAATGGGGATTTTGATAGAATACAGAAAGAGGAATTGACAAGACATTTTTACTTTTTAAAGTTATGGGGTGTTTGTTATCTCGTCAAAGCATCACCGTCATCGGCATCGTTTCGACATATGCCACTCGCTTACTCATAGTAATACTACTACTAGGAGTAGTCTTAGTGCTTAGGCTGATCCCGAACAACTCCGATGCTCGGGATTTCCAGTTGGCCGACTTGAAAATAGCGTCACTGCAAGATGGTACGGAGTATAGAGAGATGAGAGAGAAAAGGGGGTCCTTTCCATTTGCCTAACCAGATAAGAGCTATATCTATCTACCTCACCAGTTCCAAAATCTCCCACTAGACACAAAGAAGATGAATTCCTGCGTCCGCCGAGAGTCTTGAGCCAGTCCGAAAGCTATCAAGTCCCCTCCTCTGGTCCCCTTTTCCCTCCCATTTTTTTTTTATGTTTTTGTCTGGTTTTAGTCATTTTCCTCCTTGGTTCATTTCCACCAACCCTGTCATTCGTCAAATCATTGATCGTTCCTTGTCACAAATTGCCATTTGTTGAAACAACAGGACGTGTAGCGTTCAAACCGTTTTTGACAGGAATCCAGGGCAGTGGACATCTGTCCAAAGTAGCAATTCGTTCCTCCAAAACATCAAAATGCGTCTCGAAGGATGTCTCCTCCGACCTCATCAAGATACGTTTCGTCCAACGTAGTAATGTCGTCAAAAAAGGTATCATGCCTGCCTTCTCCGATGCGCCCGCCGATCCCTTCAACAAAAATCGCAATATTCTCCGCGCACAAGCGAGGAGTAAGCAGAAAATGTGCTGAGAGAATACCTGATACGCCTCGCATATCTCCACCACTTCCGGCGTCTACACGCCGACTCCGTTGTAGCACATCCGTCCGTCCGCCTGTGTCCATCCGTTTAAAAGGGTATCCACGCCGCCTCGTCCTGCCCAAATCCTTTTTGCCTCCCCATGCCCTTCTTTATCCGTAGATACCAGCGGCCAGGTAGAAACAAAAAATGACTTCCAGAGCCGATAGTAGAATGAATGGTATAGGTCGACAAAGGCGATGCGCCGCCAAAGGCAAAAATCAAGAAAAAAGAGACGTAGCGACGAGCTCGCCTTTCAAGAGTATAATGTCTTTCGTGTTCGCTCGCTTGCGCGATTTGTGAAGAGAGTGAGAGAGAGTTCCGACGAGGACCCAAGAATGCGGTGTGGTCGTCGTCCATGAGCAATGAAGTCCGGTTCGCCGTTCCGTCCGTTCGCCAAAAGTCGTGCGGATAATGTACAATCCAACAATAAAACATAGCCCCAATCCCTACAGAAAATCCACGTTAAAAATCAAAAGAAAACAGCCCACCCCCTATTGCCGCCCACCGTTATGCATGAATGAGGGAAGATGAATTAAGATTGAGGATCGCGGGGCTGACCACGACCTCGGCCGCCGCCGCCACGGCCACGGTAACCACGTCCACGGCCTCCTCCTCGTCCTCCCCGCCCGCCATTGAATTGCGAGTTGCCGTTCTGCTGGCCGTTCTGGCCCTGCCAGTTACCTTGCGTCTGCTGCTGCTGTGACTGCTGTTGTTGCACCTGCGGCTGAGATGGATACGATTGCTGAGTTGCCTGCTGTGGTTGGATGCTTCTCGGGGGAAGATTCGAGATAGGGCGGGGAATGGACTCCGGATTCTCGTAGACGTAGAGGCTCTTGTCGATACTCGCGGGAATCGGCTGGATCTCTGTGCCAAGATCCCTCTCAATGTTGTAGAGGTTGAATCGGTCATCCCAGTTAATCAGGTTGATAGCCAGACCAAGGTGACCGAATCGACCGGATCGACCGATTCGGTGAAGGTAGGTTTCAGCATTCTTGGGGAAATCAAAGTTGATGACGACATTGACAGCCTGGATATCAATACCTCGGGTGAGAAGGTCTGAACAGACCAGGTTTCGGCACACACCATTGCGGAAGTCGTGGAAGACACGGTTACGAGCTTGCTGCTGCATTCTCGCATGACTGTAGAAGCACGAGTAGCCAAGTTCGGTGATCTTCTTGGCAAGCAGCTCGACTCGGTTGGTCGAGTTGCAGAAGATGATGGATTGGTTGATTTGAAGCTTTGAGAAGAGTGTGTTCAAGCAGTGGACCTTCTGCTTTTCTTCGACGAAGGCGTAGTACTGGGTGATACCCCGCAGGGTGAGTTCATCCATGAGGTTGATTTCGTAAGGGCTGTTCATGTTCTTATCGGAGAAGTCCTTGACAGAGAGAGGGAAGGTGGCGGAGAAGAGCATAACCTGTCGGTCCTTGGGGTGGAACTGGAGCAACTGCTCGATAACGGGGGTGAATTCGATTGACAGAAGCTTGTCAGCTTCGTCCATGATGAACATGGGGCACTCGCTCAGATCTGCAACATTCTTTCCTGCAAGATCGAGGATTCTGCCCGGAGTACCGACCACAATATGGACGGGTTCCTGTAAACGAAGAATGTCATCTCGCAAGCCAGTACCACCAGTCGTGACCATGACGTTGATGCCGAGGTGCTTACCCAACGTCTTGCAGACCTGTGACGTCTGCATGGCGAGCTCTCGTGTGGGGACAAGGATGAGACATTGGATCTTGGACACCTTTGGATTGATGCGTTCCAATGCAGGGATGACAAAGGCCGCCGTCTTGCCGGTGCCGTTCTTTGCTCGGGCCAAAATATCTCGTCCAGTCAATGCGACGGGAATGGCTTCTTCTTGGATGGGGGAGGGCTTCTCGAAACCAGCTTCGAAAATGCCCATGAGCAGATCTCGCTTTAACGCAAAGTTCTCAAACTCCAGGCCCTTGGTTTTTGTGACATCCTAGGAGGGAACAGTTTGGTCAGCAAACGTGGTGGGATGGAAAAGAGAGGGCCAAGGACAAACCTCTGTTTGTTGCCTAGTATCCTTGGTGGGAATCTTCAGGCTCTTCTTCCAGTCGTCGCTCCGTGCAGGAGCACCATCACTATATCGCCATCAGTCAGTACGCGTACTCCTCCACGATGGGCTCCCCTCCTGAGGGGAGGAAAGCAAGGCTGCCTGACCTGAGCTGGGTGTTTTTCAGCTGATCTGCTAGCTGGCTCGCCATCTTGATTCTAATCCTCCGGTCCGCAAGGTATCCGGGTTGTTTGTGCCTGTGAGTTGTTGCAAAACTGCTAGTGGACGGGCGTGCTGTCGACCTCTGAACCCGGGAGGAGGTGGTGGTCGAAGGGTCGTTTCTTTTTTCGGGCGTGCGTGGTGTGAATGTGGGTATGCGGAGGGCAATTCAGTTGGTGATGAGGTGCCCGGTTTCTTCTGGAGTGGTGACGCTTCCTATGTTCGTCTTCGCTTGATTACGTGGCGCAGCGGCCCTGGACTCGTGGGTGAGGAGATGTTGCGTGGGCTGGGAGAGGATGGTGAAGAGGATTGATGAGCGGGCTCAGGATTGCAGTGGAAGGGTGACGATGTGCGACCAACTGCGAAGAAGCATTTTGGTGTGTATCACGTGACCGTCGGGATGGTCAGAGGTTTCCGAAGAGCCTCACGTTCAGTTGACCGCTTTGGTGGTATTGGGAGCAAAATGGGAAGAAAATATGAGTCGATATTGTGCGAAGGATGTTTATTTCCATCATATTTACTTCATGCGTCTCGTGCCCAAGCGGTTGATGCAGACAGACAGATGCTAGAAAATTTCATGTTCAAGTGATGATTTGTTGATTCAATCTACCTAGGTATTATCGGCCGTTGAATAACGGACCAAATGTAAATAAGAAAAAGAAAGAGGGCAAAAATGCTGCTAGGTAAATAAAAACCCGGCCCTTATTGGGGCATGTATCATACAAGTCATTCATCCATCCTTCAACACAGGTAATAATAGCGCAGTTACCTTTTCCTCCCATGAATCCATACATCCATCCAACAAAAAGAAACGGAAAATTACAGCTTCATGCCCATGGCCTTGGCCACCCTCAGACTCTGCCTCATACTCAGGTCTAGCATAATCTCCTCGCTACCTCCGGGGATGGCATAGGCCCTGACATCACGGTACAGCCTCTCGACCTTGCCGCCCTGGCCGCCACGAGAGTAACTAAGACCGCCGAAGATCTGACTGGCCTCGCGGGCACAGAACTCAAAGGTAACGGTAGACTGAGCCTTGAGGCTTGCAATTGGCCCGCCCAGCCGCAACATAGCCTCGGTCTCGCCCATCTTGTCGCACTGGTAGATGAGGTTCTCCAGCCAGTTGTACGAGGCCTCGATCTGGCGAGCCATGTGCGCCAGCTTCATGCGGATGACGGGGTGCTCAATGAGCTTCTTGCCAAAGGTGCGGCGCTTGTTGGCGTACTTGACGGACTCCTCGAAGCAGACACGAGAGAAGCGCAGGCACTGGATGATGATACCCATACGCTCGTGGTTGAAGTTGGTCATGATGACTGCGAAAGACATGGTTAGTCATGTGAGGCATACATACGGTGATAAACTGCAAATCTTACCTCGGAAACCCTGGTTCTGCTTGCCCAGCAAGTTCTCAACGGGCACCTTGACATCCTCAAAGGTGATGTAGGTTGTACCACTGGACCACACACCCTGGCAGTCCATGCGACGGGTAGTGACGCCGGGGCCGCGTTCAATGAGCAGCAGACTGACGCCGTTCATGCCAGGTCCGCCAGTTCGGACCGCGGTAGTGAAGTAGTCTGCCCAGATACCATTGGTGATCCACTTCTTCTCACCGTTGACAATGAAGTGCTTGCCATCCTCGGTCAGCTTGGCCTCGCAGGTCAGGTTAGCCACGTCACTTCCAGCATCAGGCTCAGTGATGGCCAAGCAGATGCGCTTGTCGCCGCTCAGGATACCAGGCACGATGCGGTCCTTGAGGGCTTTGGAACCGAACTTCATGAGCGGCGGGCCACCGATGCCGAAGCCGCCGATGATGTTCCAGACGAAACCACCGGAGCCGGTACGCGACAACTCATCAGTCAGCACCAGCTCGTGGAAGAGATCCCACTTCTCGGCAGGTACCGATTTGATGCCGGGGGCATACTGCGTGGGGTACTTGATGCCCAAAAGACCAGCCAGGTAGCCCCGGCGGCCCATCTCCTTGTAGATCTCCTCAGGTACACGCTTAGCCTCATCCCACTCAGTGACGTGAGGCTCGATCTCAGCATCTATCCACTCTCGAAGCTCGGCCCGCAGAGCAGCGTGCGTCTCGTTGAAGTAAGGCGAGTGGTACTGTGTCACGCCAGATGTATCAGCCAACCGATCGCTCCAAGGAAACGCAATACTCAATCATGGTGCTTGAATATTTGCTACTCACGTTCTGGTACCAGCTGGGGTCGGCGAAAGGAATCAGATCACCAAAGGCCTCGAGAGGCTCCGACTCCTCCTCATTGCTGCTACTGCTAGGTGTCTCGGCCTTGACGACAGGCTTAGGAGCAGGGGCCGCCTTAGGCTCGGGCTTGGGCTCCTCCTTGGGCTTGGGCTTGGTGTCAAGGGAGCCGACCTGCAGCCTGGCTTTGTACTTCTTGAGAATGCCCTCGTTGTGGTACTTCCAGAACTGCTTTGACGTATCCTTTCCAGCGACACGCTGCAGAATCTTCTTGCCACCTGTTGTTCACACAAAATTGTAAGATTTACTGTGAATTGGTCTCTGAGCGCCGGCGGGAAATAAGCGACGTACCAGGGTGGTCGTCCTGGAACTTGGTAATATCATATACATCGCCATCGATGGTGATGTACATGCTATCGCCCTTGTTGTGCGACGCAACGTCGCTAGCCGTGAAGATCTTGGACATGATAGGCGGATTATGGGGGACGAAATAGGATGGAGATGGACTAGATGAAAAAGGAAACAAGATACGGGAGCGAGAAAGATGGAGAGGTCCATCTTATTATTTAACTTCTCCTTCGGCAAAATAGACGTCAATCACATGCTAGCTGGCTGTGAGACAAAGGCCATTGTGGTAGTAGTACTACTACTTCGTACCTCGCCCTCCAGACGAGTGCAAGGGGCACGGAAGCCGCACAACTAACTCCGGATTCTCCCCCACAAAATCATGCAGAGGCTTGTGGAGGTAAGCCGCCAGCTTGGCTATGCACTCATATTATGCTTAGCTGCAGAAACCTAGATACTCCGTAGCACTACGGAGGACAGAGCACTTTGTACTACTACTAGGTAGTACTATGTCAAAGTCTACGAAGTATATAGTCTCCAACGACGGCTGTCCGGTTAGTGCAGACAGGTAGCCCTCCATACAAACTTCTATGACCCGGTACATCGCTGCTCCAGGAGCTTTTGCCGCCGCATTCATGCACGTGAAAAAGAAAACGGAGCTGCACTGATGTCATGGGACCCCAGTGAATCCGCAGTGGGGAAATGCCGAGGTTCGTTCTGTCAACAACCGCAACCTGCTGCCAGTCAGAAGGCCAGTCAGAAGGCCAGCATTGCCAAACAATCCGCGGAGCACACCGAACTCCCCCCTGAAGGCTTTCTAGAAGTGGTGCGAGCTCCGAAATCGTGCGTCTCAGATTCTCAGCGTCAGGTGACCGGCTCAGTCTGGCTTCGGCTGTCAACCCACCGAGCATACATACCTACAACTGCATGTGTGTGTGTGTGTAATAGTATTAGTAGCATTTTGATTCCGTCGAAAACGGACATCTACCTGCACATGCTTCCCCTAGACCCTTCCTTCTGCAGCACTTTGCCTGGTTAACTCAGTAACGGTAACACGGACCTGCATGAGGACCTTGAAGGGTCATAGTGGAACGAGGCTCGTCTTGTCTCGTCTCTTTCACAAGTGGAAGGATTCTCCTGGGCCGATTTTCAATTTCATAGTACATAGTAGTACGAGTAGTAAGTAGTAAAATGCATACCGATCCCAATACCGAGACCTTGCCACGCGCCAGAAACTCCTTGTGTCCCGTAGCTAAATCATGTGAACTATCCAGCTGTAATGTCCCTTCCAATGCTCTATTTTATCGGTACAATTCTCCCCAATTGCTCGACTATGCCGTGCCGCGAGGCTTTGCCTTG
The DNA here is from genome assembly GCA_025331125.1 of Mycogone perniciosa. Classification (NCBI taxonomy): domain Eukaryota; kingdom Fungi; phylum Ascomycota; class Sordariomycetes; order Hypocreales; family Hypocreaceae; genus Mycogone; species Mycogone perniciosa. The sequence continues at coordinate 58,977 of JAOALB010000201.1, forward strand.
GCCGCGGCCTTTTCCTTCTTCTCCTGCTTCAGCTTTTTCTTCTTTTCCTCATTCTTCTCGTCCAACTTGCGCTTATGCGCCGCCCGCTCTGCCTCGGTCTTGGGCACGGGTTTGAAAAATCCTTCCAATCGCGCTTGCTGGGAGCTCTTTAGGTTTTTCTCGAGTCTTGCGCCTGCACTGCGAACGCGGTCCTCTGAAAACCCCTTCTCTGTGACAAGGAATTGGACGAGTCCCTCCATATCCGGCTTCTCCCACTTAAAGTCACACAGGGGATCGTCGGCCTGTCGGACATCAGGGCGGAAGAAGAGTTCGCGGGCATCTTGATATGGCCAGTCCTCCGGCAATGTGTACTTCTTTTTGGAATCCTTTTCAAAGGCTTCGACGACCTTTTCCAGAGAGCCGTACTCTCGAATAAGCTTCAGGGCTGTGGTGGGACCGACCTTCGGGACAGGGTCGAGATAATCGCAGCCAAGGAGGATACAAAGGTCGACAAACTAAGACTGGCATTGTCAGCAAGCTGCCGAGGAACAGTAATATGGGTCATGGGTACATACCTGTTCGCGCTCCATGTTCAGGCCCTCCAGGACCTTGTCAAGACGGATTTCCTGGATAGGCTCCTTTCTCTGCTCGCTAAAGGTAAGATGGCGCAGCAAAATCGGCGTATTGAAGCAGAGTGTATCCATGTCCTCACTCGCCGCCGCAAACACCTTCCCAGCCCTCGCCAACACCGCGCACTGCGCCTCAGCCTCTGTCGGCGCAATGATGAAGGGGATGCCCATCAGCTTAAGTAGGCGCTGGCACTCAGCGTTATGCTCCCGAGTTACTCGGACCGTCCGCCTAGAGAACTTCTCGATGTCCTCGGCCGTTCCCGTCTCCTTGGCCTCCTCGAGGCCCTCGGTGGCTTCTTGCTTGCGCTGGAATCGCTTCGCCAGCTCTCCCGACTTGAGCTTCGGTGGCGCGCCATCGAACACGTAGAGTGGCTTGATACCATTGTCGACCATGCGCAGGGTGCGATAGAACATTCCCATCAGGTGCGACGTCGTCTCGCCGCTGTCGTTCGTAAGCTGCTGTCCATCAGACCGGACGGCGATCAAAAAGCTGTAAATGCTCATAGACGCATCCTAGTTCCCCCTTTGGTCAGTTGAAAAGTGCCAATGAGGGGGGATGGTGTGGACGTACAATAGCAACTTTGCGACCAAATTGATTTTTGATCTCACTCTCTTTAATAGCATCCGGAGCCTCCTCCTTGATGATCTGGAAGAGCTGTTTAATACCCATGGTTGCAGATGTATTTTGGCAACAATTAATGTCTCTCTGCAATAATGGGGAGATGAAAGCAGGAAAGATGGCAGAGTCGAGTGGCAGAGAAGAGTGTGGATTTCACGAGGTGCGACGCGCACTCAAAAGTGAATGACGCGCCTTTTCGCGCCTTTTGAACCAGGGATCTTAAGTGGTTCCCGCTTTTCCTCAGGCAGCGCGTCAGCTGCCATTGGATAGTATTAGTACTCATAGCGCTCAATGTATGGACCAGCAGACGACATATGGCAAATAAAGTATATTTAGAAGTAATAGGTATTCCAATGATAGTCACATTTACACTCGAAATGTCTCGATGGTCATCATCCCGCGCCGAGGCAATTCACCCCCAACTGCCAACAAACAGAATATAGCAGAAGATATGGCACTCAGGTCGGGGAGAGCAAATGCTCAAATCACAAAAAGTGTTTCCCTTCCCCTTCCCGCCCCGTTGTTGATGCCATCGAGTATGATGTTGATATACCGCTCGGAATACAGAGCAGTCAAGGATGAATCTCGCCTTGCGCTCCACCTTGCCGTGCGGAAAGGTGCTTCTCTAATCAGAAGCTCCGTCAATAGATGATGGTTTCACGAATGCACAAAACACATCAAGATAGGCAAGCTGGGCCTCACGTCAAGTCTGAAATTCACCCATGGGAGGGGCACTTGACGTGCTTCTGGCCCCTGAACTTCATATTAATTCGGGGTATCGTACACCGTGCCATCCTAGCACGTCCCAACGCCATCATACATCGATCGATATTGCCGGAAGATCCTGTTTTCGTCAGCTACCCAAAGAGCCTTCTCAGTCTTCTTCAAAGAACACCTTCTTCCTTCCGCTTCCTCGATTATCCTCCAAACTTGTCAAAGCTTGATCAATCTCCAGAATATCGAGCATTTCAGCCTCAACGTCTCGGCTTGTCAGGTCTGCACTAGCATCTGCTGCCGCACTCAATGTATTGGCGAAATCGAATCCAACACGTTGCCGAGGTTGCAACAGTAGCGTGTCATCTGTTGTATCCGCAGCTCCAGTGTCATTCTGGTCATTTGATGACTTCAACCTCAACGTTCCCGGTTTAACCGTACTTAGGTTGAAAGACAGGCTGGTTGACCGATCCTGCTTCCCGTGGACAATGATTGCTTCTGACTTCTCCCCTCTGGAGAAGAGTCGTTTGCGGCGGCTAGTGACAACGTCACCAATCTTCCTTCCAGGACCATCCTCTCCCTCCCGCACGATGACAATTCTCGACTCTCCTCGAATCAGAACATCCACCGGGAGACCACCATCATCAGAGGCGTTCTCGCCGTTTCTTGATGGAGCTGTAATGAGGCCGACGCCACAGCATCGCTCCCCCAGAAGTCCAGTAGACAGGTCAAGAAGCTTCAGCATTCTGGTGGGCTGCGCTCCACTAAACAAGTTGACACCGCCACCAGCCCCCCTTCGAAGCTGCGAGTCCCAAAATCTCACAACCCCCGGAATGACGCAGACGTGCTCCAACCCCCCTACCCAAAGGACAACACTCTCATCCTGGAGTGTCTTTCCAGCAGAAGGTAGTGCCAGAACCTTAACACCGCCATGAACAGTAGCCAGACGATCAAAGGTAGTAAGCGAGCTGAGAGATGCAGTGGCCTGTTTGCGGGTATGTGGTGTCATAGGTGCGAATTCACCAGCGTGATTTTCTTTCTGATGTGTGGCAACACTTCGCAACGAACTTGTCCCTTCAACATACCCGGAGATGCTAAAAGCCATCAATGCAGCTCCCTGAACTCCGGACTTTAGTTTATTTGAAATTGCAGCCCCTGACTGAAGAGGGCCGGTACCATCCACATCCCAGATTCCCCACATACCATCTGCCAGAAGTGCGAAGACGGCACGGCCATGAGCTATCCATGCAGCATCAAGTATTGGTTTTCTCGAAGCCGATGGTCTAGCAAATGGCTGATATAGTGAAAGTAGCCAAGATCCTTGTGCGGGAAAGTTGCCGGTAGCATCCGATTCAGGTGGCAACGAAGGTAGAGAAAAGTCATATATCCTGACAGCGTGTGGCGATGAGACGGCGAGGAGTTGCGTGGTGTGGGTTGGGCTGAATGAAATGCTTGTAAGGGGGGCCGGTAAGTACTCTGTTTGAAATGGTTCGACAAGCCCACCAGGAGCAGCCTTGGGATCCAATGAAACATCCCAGAGACGCAAAACGCCAGAGGCTTGTCGAGAGTAAGCAGCTACCACAGCCCTCGCTGGCCTGCCCTGCTCAGAAAGCTTTGGAAGGACCAAGCTTATGGCCAAGCCCTCACTGTGTTTTGTCTGTCCACCCAGAAGAAATAGTGACTCGCCCCAGGACCCAGAACCAGCCTTTCCAGCCAACAGATCAGCTCTCAACTCGGGTCTCGCCTTGCTTTCCGGTGATGGTGGCGTCAATGGTAGAGTAATCAGATAGACGTCATTTGTGACGCATGATACCGCAAAGACCATCTTTTCAGATAGTATTGCCGCACCACCAGATCCTGCCTCACTGGCTGGGCTGGGTGCCAATGGCATCACCGCCACATTTAACACCGCCGTTCCAAGAGTCAGGTCCAGCGTCTGGATAATTTCGGGATAGGGGATTTTTTCGGCAACATCCTCGAACTCAGGCTTGTCGACGTACTTTGGCGCTGCTTGTGTCTTTGCGGGAGGTTCGTCATCGTCCGAATCGATGATCATGATGGCGTCTTCAGTACTCCCGTTTCGCTTGTCCTTTGGCGGTGATGGCGGTTGCGCTTTCGGAGCCTTGAACCGACAGCCGCCTCGCCATACCAGAGTGACGCCATTATCATGCCCGTAGATTAGGATAGTAGCACCTTGGGGGGATTGGACGGGGTAGGTCTGAACATCGTGTACCCGGCGTGAGAGGTTATACCTGGAGTATCCGTGTTAACTCGACTCTACGTGTAAAGCTAGTTGGCTGGATTCGTAAACTCACGTGAATTGGGTATTCTGTGCCGTCCGACGTATTCTCGGCGTGGTTGTCGATACCATGCTGAGGGAAACAAAGGTGCTGGGCACCTGGGCGATAAAAAGAAGAGGTTTTACGGAGCTCGAGTAATTCACGCCTTTGGACCTTGAATCACGATCTGTACTCCGTCGTTAGGGGGTATTGAAAGAAGGCGGTTCACCCAATGTGGTTCGGCACTCAGGATTGATGCGTCAGCTCGTTTGGGAACTTTTCTCGACGCGACACGACCGAGAGGGATATCGAAGCTCCCCCAAAAAAAGACCAACCACGTGACTTTTCGGCATCCTGTCCGACTACTCGTACGCTCACGACCTACCCTGAACCAGCCGATAATTTTGATGTGTCATATTGATATATTGGTTTGGCATTTGTAATAGAATTCCCGAGTCATTTTCCCAGCGTTATGCCATTGTTCCTGTAACACTCAAATTCCACTGTAGGTAATACCTAGCCGCCGTAGGCATGCTCATAGAAGAGTTCATCCCACGGCCTATACGGCTCCACCCAGGTCGTGTTATAAAAGCCATGTCCATCTCTCCACTCCTCATACATCGAGCCATTAACCCAGAACTGGCCCGGAGAAATCTGGAATTCCACTTGGCCCCAGATATTCCAGTGTGACCTCCTGCAAATCGTCTGATTGATAGTCGCCCTCCCATAGATCCTCGGCCAGCCCTCCAACTTCACCCAACCGGTCATGCCCAATCCACAAACGTCGTTTATCGCCCTCTCACCCATGGCATACTCGAAGTATCTGCATGGGTTTCCCGCGCCAAACTTGGAGCAGACGTAGACTACTGTCTCGCCAACTACGGAGACGAACATGGAGGTTTTCTTGGTGAAGATCTTCTGCTTGCAGAACCATGCCATGTGTTCCAGGGCCTTTTGATATTCTGTCTCGTTAGGCATCTTTGTCCCTTCGCATCCACTCTTCCACACCTTCATCAGGGGAACATCAAATCCCTTCCCATCCTTCGTGGGCGGATAGCGACTCTCAAGCTCTTTCAATGGGGCTTTGCCCATAGTCTCGTCGCCGTCCTCCAGCTCGTTGTCATGCGAATAGGAGGCATCGTGTAAAATGTCTTCGGAATCAAAGTCGTCATATTCGTACCGTGGCTCGTGTAAGGCTGCATTGGAGATGGCGAGGAGCCAAATAACCAAGATTGAGAGCAACAACTTCATACTGACTGAGCGACTATTATGAAGTTGTACATATAGCCCCAGATGATGACCAACTTGATAGCGTTGACACGAATAACAGTGACGAAAAAAATAATTTCAGGACATGGGAATCACAAAGCATTTTTTAAAATCCTAGTTAGAATCCACGTCCTCCACGAGAAAGAATTTACAAGTACATATTAATAGTCTCGGTCCTCACATTTGCCACGCTTAAGCACAAGCACAACTAGTATCAACAAGGTTTTTCTTTTCGTATGTGGCGTGGAAGTATGGCGAAAATAACACCCCAAACGAGGAGGTAATATGTACAAAAATATCCGAATAAAGGATGCGTCATGAAAGGAGATGCCGGAATAAAGCATGATGAGTGGGCTGTCTCCCAGACTTGAGTGAGATATCACGCCATGCATGAGATAGTGAAGAGAACAGGGAGGAGATGAGGCAACTCAAGATTACAACCAACAATCGCGTAAAAGCCATGAATTCAAGGATACCCTAAAGGTCCTTGGTAGTGAGGTATCTCTTACAAAAAAAATAGATATGTGATCAAGGATCGAGCAACACCAGCTACTTGGTACAGGGCTGAGATACGGATCACGCTGCCAAGCATGCCGTCTTCTCGCCCCCCCCAAACCAGCGTCAGTATAAGACCTGGTTTACACGCTGCAACAGGCACTGTCCACAATCCCCAATGGCTCTGTTTCGATATGACGGTGCTTGGCTACTATGCGCAATCCCTACATACAATCCCACCCAAGTTCCATCACTCACGTCCGAAAAGAAATAGGAAGTAAAGAACACAGTTAGCAAACACATTTTATCTTGTCTCAGCTTCTCCATGTACCCGCCCCCGGTCTTATCCCTTTCATACACCCAGACAGTCGACATACTCATGGTCGACAGTTTAGTCCAGACTTGTTCCCACACGCCAATAATACGATTGTATGGATGCGAGATCCTCGGAGGTGGGAGTTGCAAGAAGCACAACAGACGAACTGCGCAAGTCTGCGATATCCCGAGGACCCCTTGCTCATCTCCTTGTCTGAGAAATTCGAAGGTCAGAGGTATATATCGCCACATTTCCTCGCTCTCTAATCGCCAGAATTAAATTGTATGTTTCAATTGGACACGAAAGGAGTGGACGGCGTAGGGTAGCCGAAGTGCGATGTTGAAGATTGCCAAACTCATTCATTCCCCTCCGTGACAAAAAATCTATCCCTACGCCCAGAAGAAAGTTCAAAAAAAAAAAACGCCGCAGGGCCGTCAGCCAGTGGCCAACCAAATGGACATGAGCTGCCATCCCAATAACGCCGTAAATGCCCGTGATGGAAGGAGATATTTTCAGTTGGAATAAAGGCAGATTCGCTCGTCGTTACTTGGGTGGTTTTTGGCTCATGCGTTGGTGACCTAGTGGTAAATGTTAGCGGCTATTTGTGACTCATGATCATGTTGGTGGATAATATTTCAACATACCCTGAGAATCCGACGAGAATAATCTTCGTTATCGGCAATACTACCATCGCTCATTCTGCGATGAGCCAAAACAGGATCGAGACGAGAATCGGTCATCGAAATGCTACCGCTGGTAGAGGGGGGCTTGGAGCCATTGATAAAAGCGTTGACAGCAGCGTTTCTGCGGTGTTCCTCTTCAATCTCGGCATTCCGTCTCCGCCTCATGAAGAAGAAGCCGACACCGATAATACCCGCAACAAGGACAACTCCAGCGACGGTCCCGGCAGCGATACCAGCAACGTTAGGGTTATTGTCCTTGGGTGGCTCGGCCGTTGTTGATGGGTCAACGGTTTGAGTGGCATCTGGCGCGTGATTGCTGGGTGTTGGTGTTGGTGTCGGAGAAGCCGATGTGGTTGAGACCTGGTAATAGGGGGGATTGACGTTGAGACCCGTGTTCCAAACGGAAAAGAATCCAGGCTGACCGAGAGCGCCACAAGCTTCCTTACCGTACGCAGGACACGGATAGTTGCAGCTACCATCGGATCCGAGACTTGCTGAAGGTGGGTAGGCGAAACCACAATAGCACTGGTCCGCCTGCATTGCTGAGACCCAAAACTTTTCCTCTTTGCAGCGGTCGTTGCATGAGCCAGAAGACACGTGGTCGACGGACTTGGCTGGTGCAGTCAGGTTTCCCTTGGAGCCGAAGCAGCCTTGAGATGTATATGCGTTCGGTACGGGGACAGTCGACGGCACTTGCAGCTTGTCGGCGCGGACGACGTGGCTGGCGGCGTGAGATCCAATGTGCAAGGCGGCGACAGTAGAGTAGATATTGGAGGCAGCCACCAAGGCGCCTGACATCAAAGTTGTTGATTTCATATTGATTTAGTTGTGGATTGAGCGAGTGGACGAAGGAAGAAGAGAGATGCCGTCGACGGTGTAGTCGAAAGGCCTCGCACAGCGAGCGGAGACCACGTCTTGAGCGTCGGGACGAAACAGTGAAAGGCTCCGCCGGGGAGATTCAAAGATAAGAAATAAGACGAAGCCGAAGAAAAGACTTGACAGGACAGTCAGGCGGTGATTAATCCTGCCTCGCCTCGCCTCTGCTGGCTGGCTGATGGAAACGGTGCTCTAAGGGGTCGTCGGTCAATGGCCAACTTCGTGGGGTTTTCGTGAGACTCGAGACGTTGGCGGCGAGCGGCAGCGACGTGACCCGTGGGTGCAAAACGAGTGGTTCGACAGACGCTGTTGGATGATGCGAGAACTGAGGTGTTCAGAATGCGAGAGTGAAAGAGGACTGCATCTGACCGAACAGAGAGTCTTTGGGACCCGATGGGCTTTGCGTATGCTGTGGGGGGTGGGTGTCGTCGGAAAGAAGGAGGGACTGGAACGAGCGTCTTGAAGGCGTGACTTGTTTTGTTGAAGGGGAGGGAGGAGGAGGAGAGGCGAGAAAGAGAACGGGGGGGGGGCTCAGGGACCTCAGGGACACAGGTACGTACTACGACTCCGTACTGCTGCGCACAATGAGTGGCACGGAGATGGGGGGATAAGGAAGTGCCTGAATAAGGCCGGGTACCTCGCACTGGTGTGGTAAAGGGGAAATTACACGGTGCGCTGCTGGCCCGCCCGACACTGGCGCTTTGCGTGGTGTCCACCCCACTCACTGCCTGCAATGAGGTTTAGTGCTTTAGCCGCCAACCCTCTGTGCATGCTGCTGCTGCTGATGCGGACGCTGGGAACTGCCTGGTACTGGCTGGGCTTCCCGTTCCTGCGCCTGGCGCCAGCAAGCCTCCCCTTGCAACGCTTGTGCCTCAGCCACCCTTGTCCCTGGCAGCTCCTGATGGGCCACCGCACGCTAATCCAGCCAATCTTGGCCACTATGCTGGAACGCAAGCTGCCTATTGGGCTCGGAGCCCGTCGTCTATTCCGGTAACAGACTAGTGTCACCAAGACTAGTGGTGCCCAAGAAAAAAAATCCAGGAACAGCACTGATACGAGAAGTACAAATGGCTGGGCTGGCAGGTAGCTGGTACGAGGACATGATCTCTAGAGCGATAATGGAACAGCAGGCCCACCGGCCAAATATCTAACAGCGTTCCTGAATCTGGAAGAGGACCAGTGTTACGTATACATCTAGCGCTTTGTTGTACCAACCAACAACAATATTCGCGTTTCGTCCCCGTTCACGTCTCCACCTCAATCAAAACGCTTTTTTCCGCACAATTGCGAACAATGCCACACTCACGCACCTTAATGCCCGATGCACAATTTCTTTGTCGGAACAGACGGTGACTACGAGTGCGCCTTACAAATGACCTCTTCCCAGTCCTGTTGAGTGCGAGAGAAAGAGGAGATGAATGAGGATGTGATAATACTGTAGCGAAAGTGGCTGCTATATTTCTGTCTGGTGTTGTTTGCTGTACTCCGTACTCCGTACTCGGTTGTTGGTGCGTTTGTTGTTTGAAAAGGCGTCGTGTTGCATCTAACGCAACAAAGCAATCACCGGCCGAGCTCTTCCCGCTTGCTCCGGCCTTTCAATATCGTAATACGAGTAGCAGAAGACATGGGGATGGATGAATTTATGAGCTTATCTTATGCAACCTATTTCCTAATACTAGTACGGAGTACGGAGTACCAGATACATAGTTCCAAGCAGCGCGATCTCAGACATCCGAGACATAATATTGATTGGCACTAAATATAAAAGATGACATTCTTATTACTATTCTGGCTAGTTATTTCATCCGTCATCACATCTACAAATCTTGGTTGTTCGCCAAACTACTCAGTACATATGCCAAACACGTGTTTCTCCTTGCCACCATTCTAACAGTTTGCTGTTCCAAACTTATGCCTATTCTTGGTAAGGTCTGGCACACCCACCAAAGGAAAACTTGTTGGGACCAATGGAGTGTGCATCTACGCTATTATGCATGAGCCTTGAAAACAATCAAAAAAGTCATGGCATCCCAGTCACAGATAGTCGTTTAGACGTTGAGGCTGAGAAAGCGCCCTTCTGGTTGTTCTCGTAAATCATCGCGACCATTAATTGATGCTTATGTCTTTTTTTAGACAGCACACTGAAGTGGTACTAGGAGCATGACGTGGCACAATTGGCCGTTGCCCGCCAATTTTTCCCGCGAATAAGCCAAACCCTTGCATAAAACCCTTTTCCAACCTCTTCTGGATCTTGTTGCATGAAGGAGGCTCAATTCTAATACTCGTATGCACTCGTATGTCTCCATTTGCCGTACCGGATCATCAATCATTCGCATTGACCAGCACCAGCCTCGCGTCTCATGAACTCCTTTCTGGAAGAAGAAACTGATGCAACATACGGAGTACGAAGTACTACTACTTATACTCCCTATACTAAAAAAATAACTCAACCCTTTTCGTTCCTTTACCACTACATCAAACCAAGACCATACATGGTCGTTTCCTCGTACATCAACGTTCTCGCCATCTTTACCGAACCCAAGGTACAAAGTACGATTCTTACCCCCTTCACGGCATTCACGCGTGAAGCGGTGAGGCAAAACATTCACGTCGTAAGCTTGAGTTCGTGAGTCGCGATTCAAGCCCAGCCATAGAAAACCTGCGGCGCGGGCCGCCTCAATGTGGAAACCTCGATGAACTGAGTCAGTCTGAAAAGCGATGGCTCTTGGAACTACGCCGTACTTGTGGTGACAAAAAACTTGTTACTTCGTACTCGATGAAACATTGAGCAACTGGATGGCATTCATTGGATAGATTCCGGTGGAATCTTTCCAGTAACGTCAATGTCAGAAATCCAATGGTATTCATGGATAGATGATGCACTGCTTTTGCTTCCTATGTCTCTCGTGCCCAATATCGTCTGACGCTGCTTGAGAGTGGCCAGTATTCCCCATGGTAAGAGTGGACTACTTGTGAGGCTCTCGCGTTGTCTGGTAGTATTCAAATTCAGGGGTGTTATTGCGTCTCCCTTGACTTTATCTTTGCCGTTCTATTCATAGGAACTGACAGGCGAAGATTGATTCTATAATTAGGAGGAACCGAAGCGAGAAGTGAAATTGACGGCCGGGATTATGTCCGTGCGATACTGTTATGACATCTGAAACAGTTGACAGGGCATTTGTTGAACCACCGTGACAATCATAAGTCGAAAGCATGTGACTTTTGATCGATCCGATAATAAATAATAAACAATCTCCATACCAGATAACTATTCACTACATACCCATCGTGAGTGCTTCAGTGCAAAATCTTTGTCTACATGTGTGTTCTAATGTGCGTTCATGTCAGACTTGCACGACCGACCCATGGATCATATAACACTCCCCCCTTGTTGGCTGAGATTATTATCGCTGATATCATCTCCATTACCACTGTGTGCTTCATTTGCCTGAAACTCTTGGATCACTCATCAGTAACCGGCACAATCTCCGGCGTCTTCACACCTGTCATGCCCCATTCCTCTCGAGGTCTGTTCTTTGGATTCGTAAGTCAGCGCCTTGAGGGATCATGAAATCTGTGTTCAGATACTTTTGAGATACTTCGTACTCCATACGGCATTTGCATATAATTCAAGTTCTAAATACCCACATTGAAACTGTTCGCTATTGCTCATGTAGATGAACTGCCTTGTGCTATCGCGACATCCGGCTCATACGAGGTACAACTGTGCTTCAATACCTGCGCATTTAATATGAAGTGTTTCAAAAAGAGTACCCCGTGTTACCACACACAATCCGCTTCCTTGCCGCTTTTTTGGATGATATTGAGTCATATGTACTTCGTACGAAGTACGGAGTAGCGTGCACACATTCTTACTCATACACTCCGTACCTCGTCATTCATGGTTGAGTTGGCTGATGCGTGCAAGTCAAGAGGTATGGTTCGGCCTACAACGTGCGTGCACCGTATGAATCAAGTTATGTGCAATTCCCCTTGATGCAACTTCCCTGCCGCTGCTTTGATAATCGGTAGCCTCTCACTTCTACTGAGACCGGTGATTGTTTTGAAGAATGAGGCCGTACTCATGCGTCGTTGACTGCTGCGCTTGCTCATCGAAGCAGTACTTTGTAGACATCATGCCTGAGGTACGAAGTTTTGTTGTACAATCACAAATGTCGTTTAGAAGCACCGGTATGCTGGCTTCAGTGCATGAAGCACGCTGCGGCTTCAGGGAATGGCGGTAAGGAATATGGCTTCTATCAAGATGTTGACGACGCTCAATTCAGCGGGTGCCTCAAATGATTAGGTGACGTCTCCGAAGTGGGTAGCATGAACAAGTGACAATTTGCATGCAATTCCACCGCGGTCTTGGCCATATCATTCATTCATTCATTGGTTTCTGAGAACAGGCCTGATCCCTCGTCTTGATTCAAAGATCTGGGAATAAAGCGACAATGTCAACACACTGGACGATAATAAATGTTTTATGTGTTTGGTGCACATCCATTTATTCATAGGTACGCAGATTAGTCCCCCGGCATAACCATTCACCCGCTTGCAGCCGGGCTTTGGAGCACTGTTATTATTGACTTGAACTGTCGACGAATCATTGCATCCGAGGCTGACGTCCCATTGGTTGCCCCAGCACACCTCAGACATTTTGGGGTGAGGGGAAGCTCCGAAGCCGCCAAATGGCTGATAGCGCCGTTCCTGGCAGGGAAAGTAATGCGTCATCGGCTCGTCAGCCCAGTGCACAGCTTATGGCAGGTCACGGGCGCCATAGCACGCAAACGGCGTGGGCACGAGACTCTGAGTCTAGCCTGCCCCAGCTGGCTGTCGCTGTGTTGGCCGGCCACTGCACTGGCCTTCTCGCCTCCCTCCGATCACCTCCTCTGCCACACACTCGCCACAGCTCAGCTCAGCTCTCCCTCCTACCTTGAGCAGCTGTCGCCCTTCTCCTTATCTCTTTATCTTCTCTCCATCTTCCATCTCAACCAACTCTGCTCTTCATCCATTTCGCATTTGCCTATTGAAGCGCTATCATTGCTGTCTAGTATACTGAACTAATAGAGGTGTTGCCCATCATGAAGAGCACCCTTATTGCTGCAGCCGCTCTGGTCGGCTCCGCCCATGCCGGCGTCCACAAGATGAAGCTCCAGAAGGTCTCCCTGGAGCAGCAGCTGGTATGCGTCACCATCCAAGCAGTACACGGCTCTTTGATGACATACTGACGACTTACTTCTCATAGGAGGGCTCTTCAATTGAAGCCCACGTTCAGCAGCTCGGCCAGAAGTATTTGGGCGTCCGCCCCAACGGTCGCGCCGACGTCATGTTCAATGGCAAGCCTCCCAAGGCTCAGGCTGGCCACCCGGTCCCCGTTACCAACTTCATGAACGCCCAGTGTGAGTTCAAGTGATGCTGTATTCCGTCGCTGCACATTGCTGACAGCGGTGAATAGACTTCTCCGAGATTACCATTGGTAATCCCCCCCAGACCTTCAAGGTCGTGTTGGACACCGGAAGCTCCAACCTCTGGGTCCCTTCCCAGTCCTGCAACAGCATTGCCTGCTTCCTCCACTCGACGTATGACTCGTCATCCTCGTCGACATACAAGAAGAATGGGTCCGACTTCGAGATCCACTACGGATCCGGAAGCTTGACTGGATTCATCTCCAATGACGTCGTGACCATTGGTGACCTCTCAATCAAGGGCCAGGACTTTGCTGAGGCCACTAATGAGCCCGGTCTTGCCTTTGCGTTTGGCCGTTTCGATGGCATTCTTGGCCTGGGATACGACACCATCTCAGTCAATCACGTTGTCCCTCCCTTCTACCAGATGGTCAAGCAGAAGCTCATTGATGAGCCAGTCTTTGCTTTTTACCTTGGAAGCAGTGACCAGGGCTCCGAGGCCGTCTTTGGTGGTGTTGACAAGAATCACTACACCGGCAAGATCGAGTACATCCCTCTCCGCCGGAAGGCCTACTGGGAGGTCGACCTTGACTCCATTGCTTTCGGAGATGAGGTCGCCGAGCTTGAGAACACCGGCGCTATCCTCGACACTGGCACTTCCCTCAATGTCCTCCCCAGCTCCCTTGCTGAGCTCCTCAATGCTGAGATCGGCGCCAAGAAGGGCTTTGGTGGTCAGTACACCGTTGACTGCGCCAAGCGGAACACCCTCCCTGACATCACCTTCTCCCTGGCTGGCTCCAAGTACAACCTCCCCGCCACTGACTACATCATTGAGATGTCTGGAAGCTGCATTTCCTCTTTCCAGGGCATGGACTTCCCCGAGTCCGTCGGTCCTCTTGTCATTCTCGGCGATGCCTTCCTCCGGAGGTATTACTCGGTCTATGACCTTGGCAAGAATGCCGTCGGTCTGGCCCGATCCAAGTAAATGCAGTCAGTGCATGGGCTTTGACTGACGCGCATATGTGCTGATCGTGTCTGCTTTGGGAATTGGTTATGCGGAGGATTTAGTATTATTGGGTCATGCATGGATCAAGATTGCCGAGTCGTTTATGTACAGTAATAGGCTTCAGGAATACACTGTTAGCGAATCAGTATTCCTTCAATTGCCAGTGCCTATGAATATGATTGTTTATTAGTACATCCCTAATAGTAGGCAAGGTAGCTCTTGATAGGCTGTATCTTTGAGGCTTGCACTTGATGGCAGCGTTTAGCTCCGAACCAGCTCCATCCCGCAAGAAAGACAATACCTTGCTAGGCTGCATCATACATGTTGCTGTGATACGCTACAAACAGAAGAAAAGGGGCAAAACGGTGTCACCAATCTGTTCATTGGACCGACATGAATCAATTTACACCAACGACAATGACTTTACATTCTTATAGCAATTCTATTGTTGATGCACTCAATCAATATTAGTGGTGGACCCAGTCAAGAAAATCACGTGCAGGCAATTTTAGACTTTTCCCTTGAGAGCATTAGCGTTGGTCCTGGGCCAGGAAGTGTACTTGGCGATCCAGAACACATTCTTCCCCAGCAGGCTCAACAACGGCATTCCGCCCTGCAGCCGCCTGGAAGACGCTCCAAAATTTCCTCTCCCCCCCGAGGCGGCCTGTTTTGGCGATTTCAAGGTGTGGCACTTGATTGCACGGCCTGTGTTGGATGCAGACTCCCTGCCCGCGCGGCCTTGATGAAAAGGTTTGGAGTCGCACCAGTCTGCCCTCCAACGACCGCGTATCGCGACGAGGCGCGGCGAGCACCACGACGACAGGCGATAGACACCGAGTGAAAATGGCACAGCCCACGCATACAGATGCCAGCGGCGTGAAGGTGCCTGATGGAGAACAAAACGGACATCCCGCCGTGTCCGGGAAGCGAAAGCGCGACAATGGCGACCCGAACGAGGACAGCGACCAGGAGATGAAGGTGGACGAGAGCACGTCGACGGCAACAAAAAACAAGCAGCTGGTCAAGTCCTACTTTGAGGCCCTGACGAGGTACGATGCCATTCCATGCGGAACACGCTCGCGACTCCATGTCGCGCTGTCTTGTGGCCGGCGCCCTTTAATTGAACATTGAAGCTGATCATCATTTCTCATCAAGTGTCGACGTCGAACCCCCCATCCTCAAGTGCCTGCTATCCGAACCGGAGTCTCAGGAGCAACCTCACGCGAAGCGCCAAAAATCAGCTGAACCGCCATCGAAGCAGAGCATTGCTGATAAAGTAGCGGACGACACCTATGCTCATATTGACGATCTGGCAGCAGACATTGAATCCGCTGTCATGGCCTCGCTTTCGGCGCTAGAACTGAATTCATCCAACCCGGTGACAAGAGTGGCTGCTACGAGACAGGCCGCGCGAATTACTGAGTTCCGAGACAAAGCCATGGATCTACTTCGTCGCGAAAAGGCATACCCAAAGCTACGGCCAGAGCCTTCACCAGGTGAGGTGGATACCCGCACTGCTTCCGAAAAGAGCGAAATGGTACTGTCTCTTGTCGGTTATGCGCCACAGGAGAAGCGCCTGTTTTCTAGTCTTCCACTATCGCAAGACGTCGACTTGTCGGACGTTAACCTTCCACCTGGTGTGTCCATCACCCGAGTCGTCCCCTCGAGCCCCCAGGAACGAGCACAAACCCTCGGCGAACTGTTTGGCCCCCCTCGCCCTCTGCCCCCACTACAGCCACCCAAGCAGCCAAAGACACAAGCTAAAGGTAATCGCCTGGACTTCTATCACCCTCATCTGACGGATAGTTCCAAGTATCACAGTAACACGTACTTCAACACGAAGCTATCTGCGGGCCATTACCTTGATTACAGCAACGCAATCCCTTCTTCACAAACGAAAACAAAGCAGCATGAACGCGCTCAAAGTCTCGCAGGACGAAAGCCTTCATCGTCCGAGCTTGAGATTTCGGAAGTGGAAACACTATTCCGCGGGGCCTTCTCAAGCTTTGCGCCGTGCAAGGATGATTCGGCGGCCGTGGTGCCATCCAGTGTTGCGGGCCGGATGTGGTGGCAGCGGGCTGGCCAACGTAATTTCCAGAGGATGATTGAAGTTGAGTATTATGGCGACATCCAGGATGCGGACCCCGTTAAGCGAAATCAAGTCGTTGAAATCGACGAAGCCGCAGTGCAAGAGGCAATAGAAAACTGGGATGAGATGGCTATTGATCCATCTCTGGAAGATATCATGGGCACTAAACGCGACGACCTAGAGAAAGAGGCCGACGAGATCCTCGACGAAGTCAGCGATATGATTGAGACATTGTCCTCCTACCAGCGCATCCGCAACTTGTCGCTCCCCAACTCGCAAAACCGCCAGACGAGTGATCCTGTCAATGGAGACATGCTGGCCAATGCCGGGCCCCAGCCCTCCGAGGAGGAGCAGACCACTTACCATGTACTCAAGGCCCAACTAGCCCTCATCATCAAGACGCTACCGCCATACGCAGTGGCCAAGCTTAACGGCGATCAGTTGGACGACCTCTTGATTAGTACCAAGATTATGGTTCGAACAGATCAATACAAGGGGACTATGGAGGAGGATGAGGCAGGTTTGCAAGCCCGTATCAAGGCGCAACAGGCGGCGCAAGCCGCACAAGCCAATGCCCGACCTGCACCGCAACGTACGCCGAGTGTCTCTGCAGTGCCATATCCTCAACAATATCCGG
Source organism: Mycogone perniciosa (assembly GCA_025331125.1). Classification (NCBI taxonomy): domain Eukaryota; kingdom Fungi; phylum Ascomycota; class Sordariomycetes; order Hypocreales; family Hypocreaceae; genus Mycogone; species Mycogone perniciosa. The sequence goes on from JAOALB010000201.1 coordinate 75,976, forward strand.
CGACGACACAATACGGTACACCCACCCGACCTCCTGCACAAGCTCAACAATACTACCGCCCTACAGCAACGCCAAACTTCCAACAGCCTCGCAACCTGGGGCCTCCTTCAGCACATCCACCGCGGCCCCAACCAAATCAGTACACTCGTGCCAACGGCTATCCAAACCAGTATGCAACGCAGCTCGCCAAGGCTCAGACTCCGTATGGCCATCAGAGTATGCCACAATACGCGAGCCAACAGCGGCCACCGTATGGGCAGATGCCACCGCAGGGCACTCCAAATCGGTATCCCTACCAACAGGGCTATCCGCATCAACCAGGTACGCCTACACCAGGTAACTACGGGCCATATACCAATGGGACAGCGGCTGTTCCTCCGCGAACCATGTCGCCTCAAGTGGGCCAAAGACAGACGTATAGCCCATCGCCTAGTGTCCCACAAACTCAACCACGATATGGGGTTCCAAACCCGGCCATGGCTAGTCAAATGAATAGGTTTCCCAGTGGCGCAGCGCAAGTTAGCCAGAGTCCAGGCTTGACAGGATACCACACCGTCATTCCCGAGGCCCAACAACAACGGATATTAGACCAAGCGAAGGCTCGCGTGGCAGCCCAAGAGAGATCAGCCATGTTTGCCGATCGAATATCGCAAACCGGCGTTCCTGGCATCGCTGGGATGGGTATGGGTAGCACCATGGATGCTAATCGACTTGCGGCAGTCCGCGCAAATATGGGCAGTCAGAGCAAGCCCCAGACACCTGCTGCTCTGAAGCAAGGGGTGAATGGAACACTGGGGACAGGGCATGTGCCGTACAAGGTAACTCCAGTCCCCGTTCCTATTATCCCTGGCTCACAGCAGCGTAAGCCCGCTTCATGATTCGGCCGAGCGAGGGAGGGATGCCTCCCGATAAAGTCGAACACGCTGTGTTCTCTTACCAGCGACAAAGTAGACGTTGTTCTCAGGCGTTTCAGGGCTGGGGGGTTTGGGCGAATCCAGCATGATTGAACGTTTTCGAAGAAGAAACGAAGGCTGTTCTCTTGAACACGATGGATGTGACTGAGGTGTGGTGAGGAATGCACTCTTAATAGTCGAGGATGCGGGGCGAAGGAGAAAGAATACTATTCTCCTCAATTAGTGTGTAGGGTGAAGCAAACGGCTGGCAGTATAGATACACGCTGCTTCGAAACGCACTACAAGCAGGGGATTGCGTCTGAGTTTTCTTTTTCACGAGCAGACAGGTTGGAAGTCGGTTAAGGGGGGTTTTGAAGCGTTTGATAGCGCAAATCGCAGGCGTTTCGGATGGCCGGGAGAGGGGACCAGGGAGAAGGGAAACCCAGACAGAAAGTGAGAACAAAACAATGAGTAGCCTGCCGAAAAAAAGGTCTGGGATTTGTTGACTTTTAGTGTAGTGTATGAAATACTGTTGGACAAACCTTGGGTTTAATAGACCACCAAGAGCAGGGGTTTTAAGGCGAGTGCTTGATACCCCCATGCTTGGGATGACTTCAGCTTTGCGGGAGGGTTTATGTGTCAAGTGTGCTTGTTATTGTGTTTATGAAAGGATCAATCGGGGTGCGGATTGGTGTGATGGGTCTATAAAACCGCCATCAGGTTAGGTTGTATCTAATAAGAATGTGTACAGAGTAGGGGGGGGTATCATTGATCTATGTCTTGGTCCTAAATCCTTAGCCGTATCATAAAAATCATGTTCATATACAGTGACAGAGGGGGGTTGTCTATGCCTCGCTGCCTAATTCGCTTGCCAGTCGCTTCTCTTGCCACTCAATGACTATTCTCCTCAGCTCAAACACCACCTCGACCGCGATGAGCACAATGATGATCCACTCCAGGCGTGTGCCGTGCTGCTCGCTGGACATCTCGCGCAAGACGGTGGCAATCTCCTGGGCATAGTCCATCTTCTGGTTCAGCGCGCGGATGCGCACGTTGACGTCGAGCGCGCGGCCAACTTGGTCGTAGTAGCCCTCCAGGCCGAGCTCTGACTTGCTGTCCCAGAAAATGTCTGGGAGGTTATCGGTGAGCTCGGAGTAGTGGTTCAACCGGGCGCGGAGGCTGAGTAGCTCGCCTGTCTTTTGTAGGATGAATTTCCTGCTGAGGGGCACGCCGGCGCCCTGGGATAGCAAGGTGGGGATGTTTCGTGTGCTTTCAAAGTAGGATGTGAGGGCGCTTTCGAGGACGGCGAGCTTGGTGCTCCGTGCGAGGCCGGAGGAGAAGGCAATCTTGGCTAATGTGGTGTCAAGAGTATCACCATCTCTGTGTTCCTTGCGGGTTCCTAGCACAACGACGTCGCCCTTGAGAGTGCTCGTTTCTCGAGCTGTGTCTGTGGTGAATTCTAGGTCTTCGACCTCGCGAAGTTTCTCTGGATGAGGTTCCTCTCCGGCGCGGAGTATCTGTTTCGTAACGACGTCTGGGGGCAGCGACCATGTGACGATTGTGCCAGAGGGGAAGACGAAGATGTCGCCGCCATTGACCCCTCTCGCATGCACAACTTCACTGGCGTCGAAGCTGGTTCCATCTGGATCAATGGCGAAACCATGCGAGGACAATATCTCCAACACCATGGGCATGTTAAAGGCCTCGGCAATGCACGTCGCACTGATCATGTTGGATGGATCGGCCTCCACCTCTGCACCGCCAGCTTTGCCATCGCCATCCCCGCGCTTCGGCTGCTGCGCAATAATGGCCACTCGTCGTAACGAGTTCTTGGCAGTCGCTGCTCTTGTAGGCTTTCGCTTCGCAACCGGCACGGAGCTCTGGTGCTGATCATCCCTCCGGGAGGCGGATTCCAAGTACGGCTTTGCGTCTTCGTTTTGGGAGAGATAGGGATTCGAGGTGAAGAAGTTGCGCCTCCGTGGGAGACTTGCGGGAGTGGTGAGATGGAAGGACCGGCGCGGGCGGCGTCCCGCTACGGAGCTGTGGATTTGGCGCGCGACGACATTGACGGTGATGCGCAGCGGCGGATTCCTCATTGTGATTTGCAGTTCGCCATGTAGTCTCCGAACAGGTGCTGAGTTGTCGACGGATTTCTCGTCTTTGCCTTCGTCCTCGCTGTCTGCTATTCATAACTGATAGCGTTCTTATCGTCATGTGACCTTTCACATGGAATACGGAGCACTGCCAGCTCGAACAACTCAACCAGGTCATAGCTCTTGCTACTACTAGTAATGATAATTCGATAATACCTACTGACAGTCAAGCGCCTACGATGGTAAATAACTTCTACATTTCGTATCCTAATAGTGCCTACTCTCGAAGTATCTATGCCGATGTTAATTAACGAGTTGATTGACGAGTTGATTGACATGCTACTGTCATGTGATGAATGCATAATAGCAGCAACAAGGCTAGCCCAAATTAGCACTCTGTACTTCGTACGATGGAGTCGTAACCATCATAATATCCACTGGAGCCTTCGGGCCCATTAGTAGTATAGGGGCACCGCCAGAACACCTAACTATTTGTCCCGCCACGCTGCAATTACATCCCTACAAGGACATTTGCCGACCCCCAACCGCCAAGCAGCCTCCTCGATACCTCATTTTTCTTCCGCTCTCCGGAATCTCTTCCCCTTTATTATCTTACATCTCCCTCTCTCCGGCCTCTTTGATCCTTCGTTCTCCTCTCAAACCAATCTCTTCTTCTTCTCCTTCTTCTCCGCAACCCCTCATATCAATCCCCCACCATGGCCGCCCTGGAACTGAGCGAGAAGTACGACAACTACGACTTCCCCATAACCGTTGAGGAACCTCAAAATGGCCATCCCGGACACTTGACCCCCGAGCAACAGGCCCAGGTTCACCAGCTGCGGATGCTGTTGGAGGCAGAGGGCATCACGGAGCGCCTTGACACGCTGACCCTGGTATGGTTTTAAGGATCCAAGGTGGTTGTTGGGTGATGAGGAGAGAAAGAAACGTCATGGCTAACGGGTCATGCCAACAGCTGCGATTCCTGCGAGCACGAAAGTTCGACGTTATGCTTGCCAAACAGATGTAGGATGAACATTCAACCTGTCACAGGCTTTGATGTGCTGACCGCCCCAATCAGGTTCGTTGATACCGAGAAGTGGCGTACGGAGACCAAGCTCGACGAGACTCTCCCTACATGGGACTACCCCGAGAAGCCCGAGATTTCCAAGTACTACAAGCAATTCACTACTATCTAACCGTGTTTCATGGTTCTTCTTCCGACGTGGAGGCGACGATGAAGTACAAGCCAACGGGGACAACCAACTCACTACTATCTAACCGTGTTTCATGGTTC
>JAOALB010000202.1:0-79110 GCA_025331125.1 Mycogone perniciosa
TCATCCCTGACCTCTCTGTCAACATAAACCCACGAACCTCGGTTTATCCCTTGAGAATCAACCCGGATCGTCACATAGATATACCGGAAGCCCTTCGGTAATTGTAATGTGGAACTATACGTCAACGTCGCAACTAATGTCCTCGTTATATGCCCCGCAACTGTGATTAATGGCAAAAATTATAGACCTAACTATTCCCTCGACTTGTTGAGTATATATACGATGCCTTTGCGACCGCTGTGGCAAGTTGGTGAAGATAGTGTAATAAGGCGATGGAAGATCGCTTCCCCTAATTCAATAGGATTGCCCCCAAGCCTTATTTGCCAAAAAATCGCATATTTATATTAGATAATATCGACAGTACGACTCCAGAATATCTCCCTCTTAGTCCTGTAGAAATATTTGTAGAGGCACTATTTCACGTTTTTCTTCGTACAGCCAAATCTCTTACTTGATATGTGAGCTCTAGCCGAATTGTGGAATAGATATTCTCGCATAACTTTGTCATTTGAAGCTAGCTAGCAAGAGAGAGAAGGTAGGGGCCGAAAAGTGGCCTTCATTATAACATAGGAGAGTAGGTTTGATAGCGTCCTCGTGCGAGGGGATGTGACAAATGAAATGTGATTAGAATGTCGATACATAAGTCAGACCACCCATTTTCCCGCCACCCCTAGTTTCCCGCCATCCAGAGAGGAATTGGAACACCACACAACACCATCAATTACAACACAATAATAAAGTCAAGATATCTACATTTTAGTGTTTTCCGATATATCTAAAGCTGCCATTCAAAGCATATATCTTCAAATCGGAAATTCTCCATTGACGCTGCAACTATAGCTGGTTTAAGCTTGGCACGGGTCTCCATTACCTCCTTGATCCGGGTGAACCGTTTATTAGGATCTTTATCAACTTTCTGTCTTTTCTGTGGTCGTAAATGGTCAACTTAAAGCAGAAGATGCTTAATCTGGGCCTCAGCCGCTGCAAGCTTAGTGTTCTGTTAGTCTAGACCCCTGCTAACTTTCCAGAATAAAAGCCGCATAGTTTTATTAACTAGACTATCTATTGCAGTATCGCGAATAAAGTCTTAGACTTAATTAGACCGCTATAGTATTAGAAGAAGACTATAATTGATCGTTTCCCTTATATTTTAGGTTGCTACTACAGCTAGTATTTATAGTAGTACTAGGTTACTTATAACTATAAGGTTTATTAACGGCTTGGCTATATTTTCTAGCTATAGTCCTGATTTAAGCTATCCTGCCTTAATATTCCTGCTTATTAAAGCTGCAGTTCTTGCTAAAGCATAGCAACGACAAAACCCTGCCTTGCTAATTAGTGTAGAATCGTTATATCTAATAAGTGTAATCTCATAGCGATATACACTTTTCACGGGCTTAAAAACTAAGATATTAAGAGGCTGGAGAACGTAGGAAGAATATAGCGGCAGGAATAGAAGATAAATATTATTCTAATAGCATTTATAGAGAAAATTATTAGTAGAATAACTTTTATAGCTATTAATAATTAAAAGTCGCTTCCCTTTTTATACTGGCCTAGTTTAGGGGATAAAGACCTCTTTAAGCTATTTTAAACCAATTAAATCGCTAGTCTAACCTTTCTTTGATAATAAGAAGTTCCAATTAGCTAGGAAATCAAGTTTTTAGGGAAACTATTGTTGTTGAATGGTTATTCCTTTAAAAATAACTAATAGTTTAATAGCCCGGCCTGTTGCTGAGATACATTTAATAATCGTGGTCTAAGACCTCGATCTAGGCTATTTCTTTATAACAGCTGTCTTCTATAAGTTCCTAAATACTAGGCTATTGCATCTACAGCCCTCAAGAATCCCTGTTTTATCTATATTGTATCGATTTTCAGGGCTAATAGCTTAGACTATAGGCAGCTTTAGAAGCTTAAAGAATCCTTTGATTTTTTCAGTTAAAGCACCGTTAATTCGTGCTAAATCTATTGACCTGCCTCTTAATATCTTGATTTCTGGATTACGGCGCAAAAAACTATAAACCCAGTGTTTGCCGAGTAGTTCTGTATCGCCGCCAGCTTTAAGTATCCTTGTCGCGAAAAGTTTAAACTGTTAATGGGTTAGGGGATACCCTAGGGCAGCTTAGTCTAAAATCCATTAGCAGAGATAATTTTCCTGCTCTTTGGCAAGCCTTTGCTGGGATTCGTGGGCAATTTTCTGGGGTATAGTACCGTTTAATCGGTCTTGGAGTGTTTTTCATAGAATTCCCCAGCGTTGTAAAGCTTTTCGCTGACTTATGCCATCATTAATCTCTTTAAGCGCGTTTTAAACGCTTTCTTCCGTGTATTTGGGCATTGTAATAATAGAAATATTTTTATTAAAAAAAAAACAATAGAAAGGCGTAAAAGAACGCGATCGCGATGTTGTGGTGTTGGTGTTGAATTGGAATGATAAAGGTGGCGGGAAACTAGGGGTGGCGGGAAAATAGGTGGTCTGACTTAATGTAAAGCCTAATTAGGTGTTTCAACCAGATTAAGGAGTGGTGGCTATCTAATACTGTTAAAAGGAGGGCTAGGAAAGCAAGGATTCCAGTGTAAGGTGGTACTTACCTAATTGGGTTAGACCTGGAAGCTAGGACCGAAGCTAAGACCGAATTCCGGAGGAATCTCGGTCTAGGTCAGATTGTTCCCTTATTCTTAAGGCAACAATGCAGCTATTGGGCCAGCTAACCTTCCTACCCTGGACTAGCATATGCATACAATAGCATTGTGCAAAATCAACTCTCCTGTAAAAATTTTCCCGCACTAGCAGCTGTTAGCAGCTTGTTAGTGCAGGAGCTTTACAGGCTACAAGAAGCAGCGCAACAGCTGTTAGGCTAGCAATAGCCTAACAGTTGAAAAATGCAGCAAAGGCATGTTTGGAGAGTTGGCCTTGCGCTGCGTTGCCTGCTTCGAACCGCTGGATCCAAAGACTGAATAGCCTCGGGACCAGGCCGCTTTGGATATCAGATACTGACAGGATCTACAGTAGGTTGGGGCCCTGCTGCCTTCCCGTCGATGTCTGAAAAACAGCACCAGTCGCGAGGGTTTTTCTCCCACTGAGAGAGGCCGACCCCTCCTTTCTAGGGTTTTTCCCACTCGCCGCAACCGCTATCGTACGGATCCTGGTTAGAAGGGGATTTTGAAGGGTCATGGAGCATATGATTTGGGGTAGGGTTGTGAGAGGAATTTCTGGCTGGAAAAATCCTTCTTTTACCTGGTTTTACCAGGTGTGCATTTGTGTCTATAGAGATACTCGACATCACGGCTTCGGCCTCTATACACTGCGGCTTCTGCCGCGCCCTTCGACCCGCTGACGGGAGCTGGGCTTGACGACTTTGCCCTTGAGGCTACAAAATCCTAGATAGTGGTCGGATACTAGCCTAGGACGTCCTTTTGCCCTACTGGGATTGGTGGCCTTTGTGCCATAGGACGTTAATAGCTTATCAAATCAAATCAAATATCAAAAGTCGGGTTGCTCTGTGACTGGCGTTCGTGTCCAGGCCACCACGCTTCCACGCCATCCAAGGCAACGGGTAGGATGCAAACTTTCGCCGCTTGTGATACTGCTTCAGGGGGTGACCCTTTCTGTATCTTGTTGAACGACTTGAGAAAATTGGCGGTTTTGTACGCCTTGCCGGCGAGGATGTCTATGTGTTTTTTGAAGGAGAGCCTGGAATCGAGGTAAACTCCTATCCACTTGATGTCTGCGCTGGGGTTGATCGGTTTGACTTCCATCGTGACACCCTCACCATGGGCCTGTCCCCTCGTGTGGTAAAAATGAACTAGTTCGGTCTTGTTGTAGTCGAAGGATATTGCATTCTCCACTCCCCACTCTAGTGTCTCGTCAAGCGCCCACTACGTAAATCTGGTTGTTTCCTTGGTGGTCTTGCCCGTGGTGAGTATGGCGATGTCGTCCGCGTATCCGAAGCGCGATTGCTGATCTTCGAGCCAGAGAATCGGGCTGAAGTATAGAATTGCTATGATGGGGGAGATGGGGAGCCCTGGGGGGCCCCACACTCGAGTGCCAGTCCCGGTAGGGTAGTCCCGTCCCCTTTGCGGATGGAGGCGGTCTTGTTGTTTATGAAAGACTCCGCCCACTCTACAATCTGGACTGACCAGCCTGTTGCCTGAGCCGCAAGACTAGTCTGTTTTTCATAACAATGTCGAAGGCCCCAGAGATGTCGAGGGTGAGCAAAGTCGCCACCTTACCCTTGCCCAATGCCACTTCGACGTCATGTACTAGGCATGCCACTAGATCTGTGGCTCCGAAATATTGTTTGGGGAGGATCTTATGTTCGAGTGCCAGGGGAGTTACCCTTCTTGCTAATAGCCTTTCTAGGCCCTATCCTACGCAGGACAGTAGTGACATGGGCCTGAAGGCTTTGTGGGTCGTGTAATCCGGCTTGCCTGGCTTGGGAATGATTGTGACTTCCGCGTTTCTGAACGGGCCGGGGTGGTAGCCAAGCTCAAGGCAGCCCCTGAAGATGTTTGTGACAAAGTCCTCGATGGTCGGCTACGCTAGTTGGGGAGGGCAACCGATATGCCATCTGCGCCAGGGGCGGTGTTGCCGGTCCCTGTCGTAGCCTTCCTTGCTTCTCCCTTCGTGACCGAATCGTCCCACTTGATCCGGGGGTTTTGAAGCGCGTGTGGTTCCCATGGGCCGTCGACGTCTTCCTCTGCTCCCTTGCGTTGCAGTAGGCGTTCCCTAGGGTAGGCCGCCCGCTCTTCGGGGTTAGATATGCTTCTTGTTCCGTCCATCAAAGGGGGGATGGAACAGGTCCGTGGCTATGATCTCATCCCAGTGAGCCCGTTTCTTGCGTCTGGTAGTATCCCGGAGCGACATCCTCGCTTCGAGTTTCTCAGCCGATCCATGGGGTGCCGCAGCGAAGGATATGTGCGCTAGCCGGCAGTCCTTGTCCCACCAGGGAGCGTTGTGCCCATTCTGATGTCTTTTTCTGCCCGCTTCTTGGATGCAGTCTGCGAAGAGTTCCTGTAGGGCTCGCGTGGCTGCATCAAGGTCCGACTTCGTTGGGTTGACAGTGTCCACCTTGGGGAGGAGCTAGGCATGAGTGTGCATCATCTGACCGAATTCTTGCAGATTTTCCAAGGAGACGTACTTCTTACCCGCCCCAGGTGTAGACCTGACCGGGTCTAGGAGTGAGGTAATGACGATGAAGTGGTCCGATCTTATATCTAGTCTTCTCGTGACAACCGAAGAAACGGAGCAGTTCGAGAAGGCTATGTCGGTGCATTTCCCGGAGCCCCTCGTGGGGGCGTCCACCAATGCAGGGAGAAGGTCGTGTTCGTCCGCCCATTCTGCCATCTTGTTCCCTGCAGAGTCCGGCACACATCTTGGTTGCCACATCCAGTGCGATGCGTTGAAGTCTCCTGCAATGATCGATCTGGGAGGTCGTCTCCATTTCACAAGGGTTCCGTTGCGACATCAAGGGTCGACCTGCGCTGGATATTGACAGTGGTGTAGCCGCAGACTTCTACCCAGCAGACGCAGTCATTCCCTAGGCCTATAGGTGTAAGTTGCCGGCACGGTAGGTTAGGGGATTTTCTGATGTAGGTGAGGACTAAGGGTCTAGCATCCCCCCAGTCGTTAACTGGGTTGAGTGCTTGAAATCCAGGGTGCGTTTTTGTTTGTCCCCCAGCCGTGGTGTTGTCCCACCGTGTCTAGGGTTCCCGGATGAGCACGATGTCAAAGCCGTCTTCTCAGGCAAGTGAGAGAGCAACGTCATGGTATTGTGGCTGTTTTCCCACGTTCGCCTGCAAGATTTTTAAGCTAGATGTCTTTCGGCAGCTCCGACGGGAGCCGTCACTCATGGGCCACTTTTTTCGTCGGTAGAGTCGTTGGGGTCTCTCGCTGTGATCGTGGGACCACCAGTCGTGTGGTCGTCTTCGGAAGAGGATTCCCGCTTGTTGGTGAGGTCGATTTCCATGTTGGTGGGCTCCAGTGTTGCTCATAATATCAACAATACGCATATTGGCAATATGGGATCTCCACAATGTTATTGTATTGCCAAAGGGTGTATATTGTATTACACAATATGAACGGGATGCACAGTGTAATATATTGCCAAGGACCCAATACCCGGCTTACGAAGTCAACCCGCCGGGTATATGGCATCCTTCAGTACCATGATTTCTCATCGGCGTCAGGCGCCTAGTCCCGAGCAAGAGTCCTTCAGTAGTAGCTCTTATGGTGACTTAACTCTTTATCTCGCAGTCCCTTCTAATGGGCTTAACAGCCGGCTGAGTTAGCTGAGGGATCCTCGGTGACTTGGAATCTTTGAAACCCTGCACGATACATACCTATCTGCTCCTTGAGGTCAATTGTGACGTCATCTATGTCCTCGGTCTAGTTGGTTGGAAGTCCTCATCCTCATTCTCCGTCCTGTTATTGGCAGCTGTCTCTTTCATGTTGTATCTTTCTTCGTCGTCTGACTTCAGCCGATCAGGAGAGCTGGATGGAAGCCGCCTTTTCTTATATGGCCGTGTTGCATTAGCATCTCCTCTCGATTCCCTCTTTTGCTGCAGCCGCTCAGCGTCTGCTAGGAAACCAGGCATGAGGTCGAGTTTAATCGATAACGAGGCCGTTTCGTGGGCACTAGACATTTCAACAGAGCCAAAATCGCTCAAATCGAGAGTCAGACATTCATCGTGATTCGTAGGCCGACCGTCAGCTGTTCGAAATGGCTGTTGCAAGTCAGTCACGATCCAAAAACGGTCAAAGTAGAGTAATATAGAAGGCTGCCGCACCATGCAGGAGACCTCCTGTTTGACCTCCAGACAATCGATTTTTTCGTCTTCTAACCAGGTCAATTTCGGGCGCCACAATGATATTGTAGATTCTTTCCCAAGTGGGTTGATATCAATGCCAATTACAGCTTTAATATCTCCACTGGAATTGAGAATATAGTCCTGGGCCAGTTTTCGTAAATTTTTCCCATCTTGCGAATAAGACACTTCCAATACGACCCCTGGGTAGGTCATGTCTGGGTGCTGAAATTGCGCATCTGGTTGACGACGTAGCGTTCTAAATGTTCCGCTGTCTGCTCCTTCGTCTCCTTCGAGAAGTATACGAGCCGAACCGACGCTGGTAATTTTCGAAGCAAATTCACCAGTTTTATTTTTTCTTCTTCCGATCTTTCTAAGCCCATCACTCACAACATCCACGATGCGGCTCACAAAATACTCATGGACCGGCGTAGGCATGCGAATGGTCAGAACCCCGTCCTTATAGTTGTAATCGTGCCTGTGGAACAAGCTCTCGACCACTCTACGATTATACTGCAGAGGATCAACTAGGAAACGAGCAAATGGGGGAAAATAGCCCTTTTGCGCCTGCTCTTCAAACCCGCGTAGCATGTCCTTAGTAGACGCGTTAGAAGCACGCCTATGTCGTTCCTCTGTTGCAGGAGGAGTTGGAGGAAGCTGAGTCTGAGGATTGGGAGGTGTGGTGCCAAGATCAGCCAAATAGTCAATGGACCGTGGACCAGAAGGCTCTGCAATTTTTTTCGCATGTGCCATGATGAACAGATAATGATTGATACGGGGAGGTTTGGGCTGTGTTCTGAAGCACCCAGGAAAGATGCGGCACTTGGCCTGTTTTATTACGTAATCAAATACTTGTATTGCTCCGGAAACCGCTGGCATGGCAACAAGGATCTGAAACTTGATGTGAAATCCGTATCGGACATATCGCTAACCATGCTACGGACGTCCAAGAAACGCTGTCGACCCCGAAAATATTGGCTCTAAAGAGGAGAAGGCGAGGCAAGACGTCATTGCGAAACGTGTCCGAAGACGACTTAAATCTGCTACTGCACAACCTACGCCACCTTCATCTGCACCACAGGCGCATTTGCAATCGTCAGGCTGTCTCGATGCCCTCGTGGATGCTGCTAGCTTGGTATGCTAAATAACCCGGCAGTTGTCACACACGAATACACACACGAATGTAAACACAGCATAACGACTTGGCTGACGAACTGGCTGGTGGGAAGTCAAGGAAGCTGTGTGTGCGAAGGTCGAGCTCGCAGTCGAAGTTGAAAGTCGAAGTCGAAGATCAGGGCGGACGCAACTGCAAAAGAGCATCTAGGAACACGAAGCCAGCTGCCTTCCGATGGCCCAGGAACACACAGAGCCACGGGACCTTCCGCAGAAGCGCCCGCACTGCTTTGGTGCCTGTGGGATTTACCTCGAAACTAACCGCGAATTTGACGGAAATCATTATCCGACTTACAGCCTGTCTGACCACTCGGCGGCAGCTCAGCTGTGGCGATGACACTGGACCATCAGTGGCAGCAGCCGACTGGTGGACTTTGACGATGTGTTGGTTCTTGTGTGGACCTGACGACGGTCAGGCTCAAAGGGAGCTCGTGACCACGGTCGATCGAACGGTCGGCCGGTCGTGAGGGAGGGACTTGATGACGGTTGAGTCCGACGGAGGCTTGTGGCGACGGCTGGGACGAACAGTCGATTGAATGCTCGGTTACGTCTAGCTGAGGTTTGTGAGGACGATCGGTCGGGATTGAAGGAAGCTGGTGGCGCTGCTGACGATAATGATAGTTGCGAACAGCAATTTCTTCCTACCACTTTGTTAGCTTCGCATTAGGAAAAGCGCTGCTGACGAACCTGATCACGGATCAACACGGCGATCAGCGCTATGGTCGGTCGGTCGGTTGGAACGAAGGACTTGGGAACAACTGAGGAAATCAACGATACAGACTTCAACGGCGCGATGAACGACGAGCCTGCGGTAAGGCTGTTGGCCTGCTGCAATGCCGAACAGCTGGGGCGTTGAAGGAAGGAAGCTGTTGTTGGTGATGACGTAGGAAGAGAGGGAAGGCTGAAGCCTTGTTATGGACTAGCCTATGTATGCGCCAGTCCGGCTTAGTCATGCTCATGTCTCATGTGCAGTCACATGCTAGCATAGTGAATCAAGCCGACTTTATGCCGGCGGGTGGCAAGTGGGTAGCAAAAGAGAGACTATAAAAGATATATATCTTATTAGACTGTTGACTAACAGAGGATTAGGGATTTTCACTATCTTGGAATAGTACTACATAAATCCCCACTAGATCAGCCTTAAAAGCCGCTGTTATATGATCAGCAATAGACTTGCTTATCGGCAAAGTATATAGGGGCATTGCTGAGAACGAACCTGCTGTGCGAGCCGCAGCAGAGGCGGATTCCTACATTGTTGCAGTCTACTCGAGCAAGCCAGCCAAGACGACTCACAATCACGATGTTTGACGATGCAGTAAAGGCGTGAAATACAAGGTATCTGATCCTTCTACCACTCATCAGTATAAGCACCGTAGATCCGGCTCCCAGTCAACAGACTGCACCTTTGAGGTTGCTGCGAAGAAGCAAAACAATGAGACTTGGGTTACAGAGTAGGTAATGACAGAAGAATAAAGACGACATAACTACCCGCCACAGAAAACCACGGCGATGACAGTCTTGAGATAGGTAAGGCAGGAATTCCACGGGTTCATATCCTCACGAAGCTCGGCCGTAGTAACGATCCTGAAGCGCAGAATGTTTCGAAATATGTCAACAACTGTCGGATAACGTGGATTGGTGGAAAACTCGGTTGAAGAGATTACGAAGAAGGAGGACCTAAAAGTGTGGAGAAGAAGAACGGGACGCGTTCTTCTAGCACTATAAATTGGCTGGCCGAGGAACTATCAGTGATCGAAAACATTGTGGATCAGACATCAGCCGGAGAGATGAATAGAGATGGAATTCAGGTGCCCTCTTGCCCCAAATAGAGTGGTATGACCGCTGACTACACATGACGCTATACGCAACAGCAACTTCGTTGCTACACACCAGCAAGAGGAGCTGAATTGATATACAATATTTGGATTGGGAAGGATCAAGAAGGAAGAAAGGAGCCCTGCGCAGCTCTGCGTATCAATCGCCCACAAACAAAAAAAAGGGGGCTGCCCTCATTGCTTCCTATCTATCTCACACAGCCAGTCAACCCAATAATCCAAATCACGGACCCAGCGTTTCTGAGGTTCGCTGGATTGAACAAGGCGGTGTTGAGCTGTATCGCGTTCGAAGGTGGTCAAAAAGACGATTTCGCGATGGAAATAACCGGCGGCATGATCCACACGTCCGGCGTTGAAGATATTGTTGATACTGCTGCTAAGCCCGCTGCTGTTCAAGCTGATCTAGCTGATTGAACAAGCTCATCATGAAGTCGGCGAAATCGAAAGAAAGGAAACACGGTCAAACGCGAGGCTCGGCAAGGGTGACCAAGCCGAATTAACCAAGTCGGTTGAATCGAATGGAAGAAAACGCGTTCAAACACGAAGGAACATAGGGTCCGGCGAGGTTGATCGGGCCAGATTGATGATGCAGATAGGTCTGGTTGCGGCTTGGTTGACGGATTCTTCTTGATTGCGTTTGGCCGTCTGCGGCAGGGGAAGCTAGGTCATATAATTGAAAACGTGTAGATTGCTACCATTTGATATGTAATATCTGGATTGAGAAGGCTCAAGAAGGAAGAAAGGGGTGATACGCAGCAATGCATATCAAGTTCCGTTTAGTATAAACTTAACTTTGGGAGGCCAGCCGCCTCATTGGCCACCCAATGACTCCCAGCGAGGAGCATAGCATCAGAGATCCCACATAAACAATAACTGGCTCAAACTTGCCCATTCCATACCCCGATGTCATGGGTCTCGATAGTAAGGACGATGAGATGGGACCGGTAACGATATTGCCGATGCCCTTGCCGAAAGCCATGAGACAAAATATTGGCTGGGGATCTTCCGAGAGCATGGTGCCGAATTTCGGCCAGAATACGACATATGCTCCTGCAGATAAACCGTAGATGAGAGAGAATACGAGGAGCGTCCCCAACGACTGTGCAAAACCCCAAATAGCAAAGACTGAAATTGACGCGACAAAGGTTGAAATAAAGATAAGAACGAATATGATGTTGTTCCCTTGATCTGACAGATAGCCAAAACCTACTTGACCAACAATCGAAGCAAGATTGTTAGCAGATAATAACAGTGCACCCTGCGTACCGGAAAGTCCGAGAAAAGATGCAAACGTGGGCAAGTAAAGCGAAGGGATATAGTAGGCGAAACCCTGGCAGAGGTTTGAGATAGCGAAGATCCAGAAGAGAGGACGTTTGAAGAAGGCCAGGTCGACAGGCTGGAGCACATTGTTGTGTGAAGGGGGGAGCCGCCCCTTCAGTAGCGGAAGAATTGGCGCAATAATAATGAACTGAGCTATGGCGACGATTCTTAAGGTGGTACGATGTCCGTAGTTTGACAGTAGCCACTGAAGCAGGAAAGGTAGGCCGACACTGCTAAATCCGCCTCCGGCATAGAGCACTCCATATGCGAATCCCCGGCGTTGCACAAACCATTCATTAAGCATGGAGAGCAGAGGAAAGTACAAAAGCAAGAAACCAAGTCCATACAGGACTCCTTGGCTGGTGATAAGGGCCGCAACGGAGTTGGCGAAGGATGCTCCTAGGAGAGACAAGATGCAGATCAGGGATCCGGCGACGACCATGTGTCTCCGCCACTGGTTGTATCGCTTCACCATAGGTGCCATGAATGGCGCACCTAGGAAGTACATACTGGTCGCGATAGTTCCTATAGAGGCGATACTCTCAGTGTCCCCGAATTGGGGTTGGCGGGAGTAATGGTCTTGAAAAACTCCAAACGCCAAACAAAAGCCTATAGTCTCATAGTGTTAGTATTGTGATGGAATTGCCGGCGTAGGAGCCAGTCGAGCGCACCCCAAAGTGATGCCTCAACTAGGAAACATGCAAACAGAAATTTCCACGCATCTGCTCCTTGGTCCGTCGGAGCCAGGACTGAAACATAATTTTCTTGTTCCTCCTCGTCATATTGAGTCCGAGGTTGCAGTTCTACCTCCATGTTTTGGAGTGAGTGATCGCAGGCTTGTGTATAGACACCGAACCAAAGCCGCTTGAAAGATTAATGGAGTATTTATAAATGGGAGACTGGAGTGCTTGTTCCTGGGTTACGCCGATGCGAATGAATACAGAAATCTTCGGTCTGACATCACCAATGCCGACATCGGGCATTTCATCAAGACGTTATCTAAACTTGCATCTGTGACTAAGAATAAAGCTGCTACATATGGCGCATCAAGACAACCAAGTGTAAAACTTTTCAAGGCTAATACTAATTTTTTCTTAGCGCTAACGCCCCGACGACAAACAGGGAGTTGTCTCGGTAGATGGGAAAAAGGCCGTGCTCTCCCGTAACCGGCGATCCGGTCCGATTCAGTCCGGTCCGGAGGCCGGACCCCGGCCCTGAATGCGGCGGACTGGACATGGCTCCCGTTTTTCTGTCCATGCATAAGTTCTCCTGATACAAACCAAAGCTATTGGTTATGATGTCTTTTATCGTTTTACTCAGGTTAGATTCTCTCTGGGTGTCTGTTCGCTTCCCACGGGTTGTTCAAGTTCCTTGCGAGGGTTTCTCACTATTATAATGCGATGCGAGTAATTAATCTCCCTGGTACTCCGTACAGTGGGGGGGGAAAAGTTCCGCACACTTTTCTTAAGAATAAGCTACCCAGGGGGCGCGGAACTTTGTTCCAGCCACTGTAGCAATGCTATCCATTCTCCGTGTCAAATCGAATAGAAATATTCGATATACTATAGATTAGGTAATTTTTTGTGGGTTGATCCGTTATGCCCATCCCAGCCAAATACTCGTTACATAATCTAGTAACTACTTGTATTCTTTATCATGGCATGTACGACTATCACTCTTAGCGCGGTGATCACTTCCTGATGATTGGTCGGTGCAACCGATATTCTCCCGTGTCCCCGTGACCTGGTCTTCGACATGGTCGGGTCGTGACATATAGACAACTGTGCGTGTGGGCGTGCAGGCGCGCTTTATATGTTTCAGAAGGTAAAGGTTGCCTATTGTTAAAATAACAAGGTTATACTGAACCTCATTTATGTGTGGCTTCTAGGAAGCTGCACACAACGCAGCAATAAGGAAACGACTGAGAGTTTACTGGGTAAACAATGGACTGAACAATTGAATTGTAACTAATCTAATAGCTGAAAAGCTATAGAATATCTAGTGATGTGCGGCTGTATTGTAGAAGTGATTGTAGAACAATACTTTGTCTTCTACAATAGTCCTCCGACCTAATAATAGGCATGCGGTGGCAGAATTGGGTTCGTGGCCGCATTCCTATTTTCCGCAAAATTCATTTGTATGGGAAATCGGCCAAATCGACTCACGGCCATACAAACAGGAAACCATTTTGGTCAGATTTTTCACAATGGCCATTGTGCCCATTGTATTGAGTCTAGGGTAGGCGGGGTAGCTGGTCCTAGCTCAATTGTTATCGTTGAGGATAAGAGAGAATTCCTGACTTACACCGAAGTTCCTCCGGAACTCGGTCCTAGCGTCGGGCCTGATTCTGGGTCTAGCCAGAATAGGAAGGTTATCCAATTACACTGAAATCCTTGCTTTTTAGCCCTCCTTTTTAACAATATACTATCAAGTTTATATATTTTATAGTGCTTTTTTTTAAAATATTTATAGAAAGCTTTTAACTTTTTAAATATTAAATTATAAATAAAACTTTATAAAGGCATTTTCCTATCTATTAACTTAATAGTATACTATTAATTTATTAATATATTAACAGCTTCTTTTATAGAAAAGATATTAGCAAGGTTATAGTATATAGGGAGTAATTTTAAATATAACGCTAACTTATAGTTTTTAAGGGAAATAGCTTTATTTAAGCTAGGAGATAGTGGCTCTTTTAAAGTATTTAACTTAACTTTTAGTTTTTTTTCAGTTATTAATATAAAAGCTATTTAAATTTCTTTAATATTTTATTATAACTGTGTTTTAAAGGCTATTAAAGTAATATAATCTTTAATTAAAGGATAATTTGATTAATTAAGTTTCTATAAAATTATAAAATTAACTTGTTAAAATAAAGTAACTACTTTTTCTTTACTCTTTAATTATTAATTATTTTTATAAATATAACTATAACTATAAACTATAACAGTAATATCTAGGAAAATAGCAGTAAACTTTAAAGCTAGTAATAAACTCTTTAATTAATCCTTTTATTGTAAAAAGATAATATAACTAGTGCTGCTAGGATTAAATAGGGTATTTATATATTGCTAGTAGGTATTTAACTGCACTTTCTTTAATTATTTTATAGGTGGATTTATATAGTAATTATATTTTTAAGCCTAATTAACTTCAGGTTTAGTATTTCTGCTAGTAAATTATAGCTAAATAAAGTTATTATACTTTTTAGTAATATAATACTTACTATTATACTTTATATAATCAGGAGCTTAATATAAAGTCTTATAGTAAAGGCTACTATATTTTCTAATAAATTATTAAGCTAAGCAGGTTTCTTTATTCCTTTAAACCTTTAAATATTTCAGTTATTTAACCTTTTAAGGCATTAATAATATAATCCTGGTATAATACCTATTAATTAATAGGTTTAGGCTTTTTATATTTTTTTTTAAAATTAAGATTCTTATTAAAAGCCATTGATATTACTAGTATAGGTATATATTTTGTTAAGGGGGAAATAATGCTCCTAAACATACATATAAACATATATATAAACATATATATATATACCTATATAACAACTAGTATTAAGCGCTGGAACCGCGCTCCTAACAAAACCATAAAACGGCAATTAAGTAATATAGGGACTAAAAGATACTGCAGATCATTTAATTATAATACTAGCAGCCGAAATGTGACGAACCGTTATACCGTCACGCCAACAGGCAAGAGAATAGGCTAATAATCGCATTTGTAGCAATTATCATGACGGTACCAACTGTATATAAGGGAAACGTGCTCGGAACGTGACAATCAAGAGCTTGATAGAAATGTTATAGCTCTATTAGATAGTAGGTTAGGTTTATAATAGATTCCTAGGTATTTTTTGTTAAAAAGGAGGGCTAAAAAGTAAGGATTTCAGTGTATTGGGTAACCTTCCTATTCCGGCTAGACCCGGAATTAGGCCCGACGCTAGGACCGAGTTCCGGAGGAACTTCGGTGTAAGTCAGGAAATTTCTGTTATCTTCAACGATAACAATTGAGCTAGGACCAGCTACCCCGCCTACCCTAGACTCAATACAATGGCCACAATGGCTATTGTGAAAAATCTAATTAAAATGGTTTCCTGTTTATATAGCCGTGAGTCGATTTAGCCGATTTCCTATACAAATGAATTTTGCGGAACATAGGAATGGGGCCACGAACCTAATTCTGCCGCTATATTCCTATTATCTAGTCGGAGGACTATTGTAGAAGACAAAGCTATTGTTTATACAATCACTTCTACACCAGCTGCATATACACTAGATATTCTATAGCTTTTAGCTATTAGATCATTTACAATTTAATTGTTCATCTATTATTAACCCAATTAAACTCTTAGTCGTTTTTTTAGTGCTGCATTGTATGCACTTTCCTTAAAGCTGCACTTAAATGAGGTTCACTATAACCTTGTTCTTTTAACAGGTTATGAGCCCGGGAGAGTTTTCCTCGGGTCTCTATTAGTGGATTTTTCTAGTGCTGTAGCTTTGTCCTATGAGATAGCAAGGAATCCATCTCTGTCACGATCGTCCAGGTATCCGATCTTTTTATTCCTTGTCAATCTTATTGGGCTGTCCGAGTTGTTCACGACTATCACCCAACTTTGTATGGCTGCAATGCCCGGTATATCTAGATTGCACATATAGTCTAGTATACCGTCTACTGCTGATGTGAAATAGTGGACTTGTCGCATGAAGTGTCGATCTTTTTCTTTAAGTTGTTTCCGCTTCTTTCTCGATCATTTCGCCTGGGACCCATGTGCCTGTACTATTCCGGGCGATTTGATCTTCTTCGATAACGGCTTCACAGTTAAAACTTTTACAGATCTTCCCCCTTTAGGTTTTACTGATTTTTTGAGTTCGCATGGTTCCTTTCCATTTGTTGCTCCCCGCCTGCTTCTTTGACTTCCTTCGGCTCTTTATCGAGCTTTTTGGTCTTCTTCGCCTTCGACTTCTTCTTTTTCTTCTTTTTAGGAGCCTTGTTCCCCCCACCATTTCCCTCTCCTGTTTGCTTAATTACCTTCACCCGTTCGTTTGCGCTATAAGTGGAGGTTATTTGTGCTTTCAATGCGTCCTGGGAAGGCGTTTTTGCCTATTGTAGGTCAGTTAGTTTCCGTACCATATGCTCTGTTAGCATTAATACATACTTTTGGAAGCTTTACTTGCTGTTTCTGTGGGCTCGCCTTCGTACTTCGCCAGTGGACACTGATAGTTAGCGCCCTAAAGGCGATATTCCATAAGGACATCTGGTCTACCGGCCATATCTGGTATGTATAATTCGATGCTGCCGTTACAGTGGGATGGACCACGTCAATTTTCTGTATAGGTCTATTGCCCATTTTACCCGTAATTATAGGCTCCTCGAGCTTTTGATAGTATGTTTGCCCGGACGGGTGGAATCGTTGTGGGGGAGGCTGCGACAGAACAGTAACCTTTTCACCTCCGGAGATATACCAGGCAAACACAGCTGAAGCTCTGTGAACGTACCTAGACCATGCCTAAGGTAACTTCTTATAACGGGGGCATCGCGGATGATTTGTATCCATCAGAGGACCCATAGCTGTAGTGAGCGTCTGCATGCCATATTTGTCAGCCCAACGCTGAGCGGTTTCACGTAGTATACCGCTCTACAAAACCTAGCGGTTTAGGAGGCATGTCTTTTAGAATTGCTGATATATTTCATCGCTTTTATCGGTCGTTAGAAACATTCGGATAACTGTATTAATTGCCGATAGAGGCCCTTGTCCTTTCTAAAAGCTTCCCTCAATAATGTATTGATTAACACTTATAAAAAAGCTAGCCATCAATTCGTAGAGCCGCATAATTCATGTCAAGTTAGCGTGACTGCTCACCAAGATTCTAGGTAGTATGCGATATAATATATAGGCTTTATGAAGAAGTGATGATGATATTGTACGTTAGGCATAGGCAAAAGTTGATATATTTAATTGTCCTGCGGGATCGAGATCGAGGATATTACAACACAAAATCTGGCATGCCTTGGACCCTGCTTTTTTGTTAAACTTTGCCATAAGCTGCTGTGACGTCTTTGCTGCTTTATATGAGGGTTTACGTGTCTCAATGACAGGATTTCGCGCGCAGAGTGACGAGAAAGAAAAGATAAAGCATAAAGTAATTCTTGCCGAGCCCCTAGCTACTAGACATGCTTTAGGAAGTATATAAGCACCGAATTATATAATGCGCTGGGGAATACATCGCGCATCAGTCAACCGCACGCCTCCCAATTTTTCGAACAGCTTGGATTTTTCTTGTTCCTTCTGTATGGCTTATGACGTAGTCGTTGCGACCGGCGTGAGCAGTCACATAACATAACCCACATGGTTCCCCCGGCTGCATAGCCAAATTGTCCTGTAGCGACCAGATAGTACATGTTGCAATACTAGCTGTCTACTGAATGCCAGATATAGGCTGATGTTTATGTAGTAGGTACGGGTAAAGGGGATGATTTCCGACTCTCTCTGGGTCAGACTTGATTGCAAAGTCTCAAACCCAAAACTACTTTGCTTAACTGTTCTGGTTGATATCCACCAACTACCCGACTGGAATGCATGGTATCTCTTACTTGGCGCTACTGGAAATAGCAAAGGCCAGTTTGAGCGATTTGGGTTGATGAACATCTTTGCAGGGGCGTTTGGGATGGATGACTGGACTGGCCTCCGCACCCCTAAGAATGAGAACTGGTTGGAATATGAGGATATTAGAGATGATGGCCAGTACCTAGTATCAATCATATGATTGCAGAGGTACTATCCGTGGGGATTTGTCGGTCTATCACATCCTTGATTAAAGACAGCCCGGCGTCTGTAACAACAAGCTTGATTGTCTCTCGAGCAACGCCCACGTCTCCATCCATCAGCTCAAGGGCAAGGCGAAAGAACTGGCTCACATCTGGGGGAGGTGGTCGAGGCATTTGCTCGTCTTGTTGCAGTAGCTGCCTCCATTTCCCTAGTTTCCCTTCCGGAGGGCGAATATATTCGTTGCCGGAAGAGGGGTTGTTGTCGATAGAGTGCTCACGCCTCCTGAAATGCCCACTCTGTGTGCTAGCTGCCTTGTGTGAGAATCTACATCGGGCACCAAATCTACAACTGTTGTTTCGTAGAAACTCGAAGCATGGTTTAAAGGATTCGTCAGACGACGTATCGGTAGGGCGCAGGAGCCTAGAAAGTATGGTGAGTAAGGGGACTATCTCCTTCGTTCGTAGTGGCAATGTTCACTGATTACTCGCCATTATCTGAGTATTCGAAGCCCCCAAAGGGCTGGAGCCCAGAAGCTCAGGGTCGTCTACTTCGAGGCTCAGGGGCGAAGTAGAAGAATCCTGGGGAGCTATATAGGAAATAAGCCAGAATTCAGAAGCTTGATAGAAATTCTCGAGAGAACTTGCGGAGAAAAATCAGGCTATCGGTGGCCTTATTTGCTTGGCTGGCAAGTTAGCAATGCAATTGATAGCCTCAGCATAGAATAAGGAGTTGGCCTTTCATATAAATGGGCAAGACGCGGCCTTCCTTTTTATCGTCCGACAAAATGTGACTAACTTGGGCATGACGCGTCGTCAAGTCGCTGGCATGATTGAAAGAGCTCTGTAACATTACGATTGCTACCGAGCTGCCAAAGCCATGGGATCCTATCTCGACTCTCTTCGCAATGTGAACATCTTTCCATTCGATCCCGACTTCACAGAACATAGATTTTGCGATCTTCTAGAAAAGGTGTCGAATCTGCCAGAGGTTTCTGTGGAAGCGTACCCTTGCTCCTCGCCATCAGTAATTTATTGCCAGTGCAGGGAAGAATGCTCTACCAACTTACCAAGCGAGTTAAGAAGAGAGGCCCAGCTTATGAACAGCCAGCGACGGAATTTTAACTGTCTCGATTGTTTGAAAACGGACGGAGCATCCCATGCAGTCGGTACATGCCGTTCATCTCACGCCTGATCAGCACCGTCTAAGCATCGGACCGCTATCTATATGAGGGTGAATGCTCGGGAATAGACTCATCCACGCGAATGTCTTGTGGTGTGATTGGGCCACCTTGGCCGGAACTATTTGGACAGTCTAGGCGGATTCTCTGGCGAGAGCGCTTTTCATCGATAACAGGAAGGGCTTTCTGGCATCAAGATGGTGGCTTGTCTGCTTAGTCAGTCTCGCCCCAGGCCTGGCCAATTGGTAGGTTCACGGGTATCGTGAGCCTGATCGTTTGCCCACACTGCCTCCATAACAGGTGCCTTGGAGGTCAAGATGTTGAAGGCGAGAGGTTTCCCGTTCCTGTGCACCTCAGCATACCTTGCCGTTGTGTTCTCCACTTCGAACGATATGACCATTCACCTCGCTCATCTTCTCTCTGGCATACGTTGGCTAGAGCTACCATCACCATCACTTCCTGGCAACCTGGCAAATCCCGGAGCAACTTTGAAGTTCAAACAGCCAATACTGGCGCTGACCTCACGGATTTGCTCACCATATGCACCCGGATCAAGACGCGAGGCGTTATCGCGATCCCACATCATTAGTGCGATATTCTACCACAGAAGCGTCCGGCTCCTACGACCCCTCCTTAATACAGTCTGCTCTTACCTCTTTCACACCGTGCACACTCCCCTTACAGGATCTCCCTACAACTCTGAGGCCTGAACTATTGCTGTTTCGACACCTTCGCATTGCTTCACACACCATGCCCTCTGAAAATTCCATCCCCCATCCCACATATTATTGGAAAACTACTGAAGAATCTTGCCCTTGGTCGTGGATGAATCCTTGGTCTGCGAATGGACTATGCTGGCCCAGAGCTGAACATACGAGCACAGCACAGGGCCTACCAGCCAATAAGTGCTTGAAACGTTAGCAACACTTTGCGTACCCAACAGCCATTGAATGGCGCAATGCATGACTCTCCGACCTGTCCGGACGGACAGCAACTCCGCATTCCAATCGGCTTGGCTCGCTGGGGTACAGTGGGTTGACAAAAGTTCCGACCAACTAGATTTCTTAGCCTACCCTGAATTTATACTTTCAACTTTATTTAATAATAGAGAACAACCTAATAAAATATAAAATATCATAAAATATAAAATTAATATTTCAGCTATAAAATATATAGAATTTATATTTAAATTTTATTTTTTCTAAATGCTCCCTGTACTATTATACTTTATATTATATAGGTCTATTTTGCTCTATTATTAGCACTATAACTTTATCTCTATATAAATATATAATAGAGCTTATTAATAAATTAAACTAATATTATATTTGTAATTTTAATACTTAAACTTTACTATTAAAGTATTAAATAATAACATTATTAATTATAGGATATATTTATTTAAGATCGAAAAAAAATAAACTTTTTAATAATTTAAAAAGATATACTTTTATTATAATTATGTTTTAATAAATAAGTAAAATAATCTATATAAAATAATTATAAAACCTTTAATTTATATTATTTATATACATTATAGTGTTTTTTAATTATATATTTATATATAAAAAGTGCTTAAAAAGTGGATTTAAAAATGTAGTTTGTTTGTTTGTTTGTTTTATTATTAACGTCTATTAAGTAATATAGTTACACAAATCCCCTATGGGCAATAGGATAGTAGGAGCCGGCCAAGGTCTTTATTCTGCCCACAGACAAGATATTGGGCCACCCCTATGTAGTCCTGTCGGTTCAAGACCGGCCTGACTGGCCAGCAAGCTGCCAGAAAATAGCCGGGGGTGTTGACCCTATAGCTGTTCGCTACGTTTTAATTTACAAAGGAAATGGTTTGAGGCCTAAGGCCTCGCGGTTCAGGCACTAGGATGAAAAACCCTCTTTATAGAGGGAAAAAAAACCTGAGTGCTAGCTGTCGGGACCTCTTATAAGGCGATGTAGTTTTCGAGGCCTCTTGCGTGGGAGGCAGTGTGTTATCGTCGGCAACACCTTTTGCGAGGCGGCAGCCGTGCCTCTTGCGAGGCAGAGTGTCGTTTATTGCCTTTTATGAGGCAATATGCTAGCAGCAGAGCTGTATAGATGTTGTCGCCAGCTCTCGAGGGAGGTGAAGCTTTCCGAATTCCTCCCTCTTTATGCACTGCTAAGGCCCGGTAAGCCTAAGCGGAAAGACAGGCCAGTAGGCCTGCAAAAATTACCCCGCACATTAACAAGCCATAACAGCTGCTAGCATGGGAGAATTTTTATAGGGGAGAGTTGTTTAAAAATGTAGTATCTGGTTAGGTAATTTTTTACAAGTTGGTCGGAACTTTTGTTAAGTGACTGTACGATAGTTATGTAGACGCCCAAGCTCCCCCTTTGATGCGTTTGTAGTCAGATGCAACTATAGCTCGATTCTATAGCCGAGCCCTATAAGTGGGCTAGAAAAGCCAGGAGAAGAGAAAGGAGGGCTAGCATCGCCAAAGGGAGGGCAGCGTGGAGAGAAGCAGCAATAAGTGGGGCTCATTTGCGCCCGAGAACAGAAGCTCTACGCTCGCGGACCTCAAGCGGACCAATTTATCCCACATCTATATATACGCATTAACTTATTGTTATCTAGGGTATCCATAGAGTCAATATTTTTGTAAGCAATTTCTATTACTTTTGGGTCACTAATTAATACTTATGTGAACATGCGTCACTATTGCATCGCGGTAAGTAAAATGGCGATGTAGACCATTGGCTAGCCAACAAGGCGAAATTTGCGTGGATGAAGACACTGTGTTGGTTCTAGTGGGGCATGTAGCCGTGTAGCGGGCTCTGTCGGTCATACTTGGCATTCTCCGTTCTCATTGCATAAAGGACTGGGGAAGGCATCTGGCCTCCTCAATAAGTAGAACAAGCGGCTGCGGGAGGCCTTGGAGGCGCACTCGCTATGGAAGCTTGGAATCTGAAAGAAGACATGACTGGGTAAGAGGATCACCTATATGCTGGGCCAATTGCCCTGTCTATTCCATGCTTGGCAGATTGTAGCTCTCTCGCAAAGTTATCTCCACACTTTTATGGCATCTCGCGCTTCCTTTTCCGGCCTTAGTTATTTAAGTTGATGTAGCCTAGAGGCTAGCGGCCGCGGAACTCGGCCCGTTCAAAATCCACAATTATAATAGAGCCAGTATCCGTATTATATAGCATATTGCGTATCTCTGCGTTATAATGCAGGACCTAAAGTTTATAAATTTATTTTAAGGCCTTGACAGCTCCTTTAAGAAAACTCGCCTTAGTAGCTTATTTAAAATAATTAAATAAAGGCTTCCCGGCTTAGCTTAAAAGTATAAAGCAGATATATACCCTGCAGTTATAGTAGTAAAGTTACACTAGGTCGATATTGCTAAAATATATAGGGATATATTTCCTTTAAATTATCTAGAGTTAATTATATATAGTATTTTTATACTAAAAAAGCGCGCAGTCTATACCCTTTATACCCTTTACAATAAGTATATAGCTATAGGATAATAGCTGCAGCTTGAAAAGCGACCCTTGTAAACCTGTTAAATAGATTAGTGTATAATCTGCATTATAACCTTAATCTATAGCAAGCTAGGTATAAAGGAGCTAGAGAAACTTTAATCGATTAATATACCTTTTTCTATAGTAATTTACATTTAGGCAGTTCTTGTTTAACAATCCACTATATACTAGCCTAAAAAGGTATCCCTATATATAGAATAGGCAGTTATATATACTTAGGTTAGTTCTTTAATGCTAGCTTTATTTTACACTAGCACTATAACTAGAGCTCCTCCCTATTAATAGCGCTGCTTCTTTAACCTAATGTAAAGGATAAGCTAAACGGCCAGTAGGGGAAAAGGGACCTTTATCTTTATCAGTTAATACTAGATAGGTATTGTCTAATAGCTTACACTTAAAATAGGTCTAAATTAGTAAGCGTTTAAATCCTTTTTAACGCTAAGCCTTATAAAGAGAATTCTTTAATGATTTAGGTTTATAATCCTTTAAAGAGATAGTATATAAGATATTATTAACCTCTACAGCCTAAATATTTAGTTTTTTAGCCTTATTATACTATAACTCTGGCGGTAGTCTTGCCTTAAAAGCTTAAAGGATAAAAGCAAAAACCTATACAACAGCTATACAATAAAGTCTTACTTTATTATTATCTTATATATCTAGTTTTAGTATATAAACTAAAAAGTATACAGTAAAGGGGTTATTAAGGATATATAGAAAAATTAAAGTTTGCCCTATATATATATAACTATATTAAATGCTTTTGCCAATTATATAAAAAAAGAGCTAAATAATAATAGCAGTATAAAGCCACTTAATATTAAAGGCAAAGCCCTCGGCTTTTTAGTTAATTATATTACAATTAGGCTAAATTTCTGCTTTAAGCCCTTTAATGACTTTATAACAGTCAGCTTATATAGCGCCTTATACTCAATAGCAAGTGCCGCGACACTTTAGCCTCCTAAAGTCTTATAAATATAAAATTAATCCACTTAATTCCCTTTTCCTTTTACTTTACAATATTTCTTGCAAGCTAGCGTTTTAAAAGCTAAAGTTAAAGCTATAAAAGGGGTATTACCTTCGCTAAGATTTATTTTCTCTATAGATTTAGAAATTAAATTAATAGGATTTTTAAAATTTATATAGCTTTTAAATATTATTATTCTTTTAAAGCCGATAGCATTTTATATTAATAGATTATTAAATGCCTCCTTTACTAGCCGCTTAACTGCATTTTCAACAGTATCCCTTTTAATATATTATAACTTATCTTTACTGCTAATTCAATAAAGCGAGGATTTAATATATTGCAGTTAATAAAAAGATAAAAATAGGCGTTAAAATAAAAAAGAGGGGCTAGTTAAAAGCTAGTCTTAAGTCTTTTCTTGCAAGGTCGGAAACTCCTTTTAAAGAATAATTTATTTAAAGTATAGCCAGCCAATTAAATCAGTTAAAGTGCTTTATATAATTAAACTATATTCTATTACTACTTTAATAGTAAAGTTAATTAAGTGGCAGGCTTTAATATATTAAAGGAGGGTCTATAGCTGCAATTTAATAAATAGTTCTTTAGCCTATTTGCGTCGACGCTGCTCTTCCAATGCACGACGCTCCGCTTCTTTACGCCTCTGTTATTCTTTTTCGCGTTTCTGTTGCTCCGCCGATGCACAACGCTCCGCTTCTTCGCGCTTCTGTTGTTCTTCTTCTCGTTTCTGTTGCTCCGCCGATGCACAACGCTCCGCTTCTTCGCGCTTCTGTTGTTCTTCTTCTCGTTTCTGTTGCTTTTCCCGGAGTAAGCGTCGTAGCTCTTCAATATCGTCCATTCTAGATCCCTAGCGCATTAAGTCCGAGAATGGTTGCTTCGGGCTTTGAAAGGGCAAGGGTTTTCTGGAGTTGTCAGAAGAGAGCAGAAAGAATTGGACGAATCCCCTGTTGCCAGGCTCTCCCCAACATTCCGGTGTTCAAT
This sequence comes from Mycogone perniciosa, assembly GCA_025331125.1. NCBI lineage: Eukaryota > Fungi > Ascomycota > Sordariomycetes > Hypocreales > Hypocreaceae > Mycogone > Mycogone perniciosa. Next base: position 24,582 of record JAOALB010000202.1, read on the forward strand.
GTTTACGCTTTTAACGCCCCACTTAGCGCGCACGTGCTTCTATCTTTGCGCCATTGCTATGTTAGTTTTTTGGGGGGGACTGCTTAAATTAACGCCTGGGCACCTGCTATAAGATGGAGGTGACGGATTGCAGGGCGTTGATTGGCTAGCTGGAGGTTTTGTTCATGAGCTCCCTTCTAACGCTGGAAGCCCTCAATCACATTACTCCTAATTGATCGGGAGGAGCGATATAGGTGGTGAGGCTCCGTACTCGAGGAGCACTCGTATTGCGGGTAGGTGAAATGGAGGCGGCGACTTTGCTGTGGGAAAATGAGGAGGGAGTTACTGGTAATTGGCTCCGAAGGGCTTACAAAAATTCTTGCGCGGAGCGGAATTGTTGCCAGTACTCTTTTATTAGGGTATCTATGATGCGATTTGTTACCGCCAATGTCATCAAGGCATATACAAGTTACTGGGAACTTGATGTAAAGGTGTATTTTGTTTCTAGTAATTGTAATAGCGGGCATGTGTATGTACTAGTAACCTTAAACATTAAATTACTAGTCATGACCGCTACCCAAAACATCAATTCCCAGTAACTTTAATCACTTAAGTGAGCAGTATATAGGGGTTACCAGTAGCTGATCTGGTGGTGGTCACTGGTATGTAGCGGCTACCAGTCACTCACTACGAGTAAATACCAGTAACACTCTCCCTCTAAATTAAAGGTTACTACCGGTACTTCAGATAGCCACCAGCGGGCGCCTTCACCTGCTTAAAGCTGGTGTTGCTAAGAGCTACATTTCTTTGTTTTAAAATGACAAGGTTAACTAGTAATTTAGCAGCCCGTGGAACGCGCTGACTCATGCAAGCGCTGAATGCGTTGCCTGTTGCAACGTTAGGATCATTTTAATCTAAGGACAACTTCTATTCCATCTACTAAACTGTCTATGAACCAATTACATCCACTAAATGCATCCATCCACCAAACCATCTACCAAAATAATCCATCCACCAAATGCATGACCTACGAACTCCGTAAATGCTATCTATTAACTGAATATAATTGCCTAGCCGGTCGACCACTTTTTCAGAATTCTGTTCCCCCCTGTAGCCGCCTGGCCGGCTGGCTGGTTAAATATTTTATTTTCTAAAAAGAGGACAACCGGCCAGCAGATTCACCAACTAGCTGGTTGAATATTTCTCGTTTTCTAAAAAAGGACAACCGGCCAGCAGATCGGCCAAAAAGAAAACATCATACTATCGAACAGATCACTCACTTAACTTGAAGCCCGATGGGAAAACTTCAGGCTTGTCTGGTGGTCCGTTCATACCAGATCCGAATTCGGAGCCTTCCGTTCTCAGCTACTCTCCACGAGCCGGCACAACAATGTCGGAATCAAGGGATGCGGCTATCAAAGCAGCAATTGCAAAGTAAATTAGAAAAAATCACTGAGGCCATCGCCGCTCAAGCTGACTCAACCGATATCGCACAGAGCGTTCAATAATTCCAGCCTTTCTGACGTCACAATCCATCTTGCTGGACTCGAACTGCCTGCTCATCGTCTCGTGCTGACGGCTCAAAGTGAGTACTTTAGTAAGGCTCTGAAGAACGAATTTCAAGAAGGAAATGAGAGGGAATTTAAGTTTACAGAGGGAAGTATGCATGCCCATTGGAGGGTATTCGAATACATGTATACAGGGACATATTCTGAGGATGCGGCGTCTGCTTTAGACGCTCAAGGTCTTTTCACCATATCCCCCTATTAGCTTTACACTAATCGTTTTTAAGATGATGATGAACTGTTGAAAGACGTCCAGGTGTACTCTCTCGCCGACTATTTCCTCGTGGACGGACTGAAAGAAATTGCCCTTCAACGGTTCAAGTCGAAGATTGCGAAACTTTGGTGTAGCGAAAGATTTATTGACTGCATCAGAGTCATATGCATCCACGAGCAATACAGATTGCCAGCTAAGGAAAGCCGTTGTGTCGATTGCGTATTCTCGGTTGGTAGAGCTGTGGGTGAAAAGCCCGTTTCAAGACTTGCTCCGCGAGGGTGGCGATTTCCCAGTAGATCTAATAGTAAGGATAGTCGAGTCTAAATATTGACTAGGGAGGTTGTATGTAATATCTTATCTTGACGCACTGTTTTGATCAAAGAATGCACCTTGCCGAGGAGCAGTGTGTATGGATTGTTGCGTCCGAATTCGCTTTCCTTTTCTTCCCGCGAGGATAACATAGACATTCAAGCCTCTAGTTCAACTTCACTCTTTATGATCGAGGCTGAAGCTAATGAAAAGAAAGATACAGATGCCCAATTTAAAGATTCCGGATGGCCACCTCTGCCAGCTTGTGTGGGAAGTGTTACGATCTTACGGTTGCTGGCGGGCCATTGGGAGGTTGTTCATAATTGGGGTTTGGGATACTACCGTTCTTCTGCCCCCCCCCCCCCCGCCCGGGGCCACTTGATGAAGATACATGAACCAATATTACTTGACCTTTAGATCCCTTTTTAATGATCGTACAGGCCAACAAACTAGAAGTTTGATGTTAACCGCTGTGTGAGAAGCCAGGGCAATAAACATGTCCATAGAAGCTAGGGCTAATTAGGGGCTTTGTGCTTGGATTAAAAGCGTTATCGTCCGAGAATCGCCGTACTTTCCCTTTTAACTCTAGGTACTTCTCAATACTTGAGTGATACTCTCGTAGAGTGGTTTTAAGGCGAATGTCTGCTTTTGACCGAAACTTACAGGCTAGATTTATCGCCACTTCTGGCTCTTTTACAGAGCAAAGTATATTTGAGTACCAGACAAGTACTATTAGCCCCTGCACCCATCATGACTGCATCTACTGTAGATTTGGGGGGGTGGGGGTTAAAAATCACCTACCCTCGTGCTTCTGGGATGTTCAGCTCGAGGACCTGAAGCTGAGCGTGAATGGTCGTCGCGGTTTTATCCTGTCGCGTGATGACGTCGGGAGACTTCAGATACTCAAACATTCCCCGGGTTTCCCGCAACGGAGCCAGGAAGGACATGATAGAGATGGTAGGCTCGGCTTCACTCGGATCCAGAGCGTCCAACACATGCTGCCTGAGCTTCTTCTCGGCCATCGGGGACTAGAATATCTCGATCTGGCCCTTCATCGCGTTGATGTTGGCCTGCAGCAGCGTGAAGTGCCGCGCGTTGCTGTTGGATCTAATTGCCTCGGCGTCACGGGTGGCAGGTTAGCAGGGAGGCCGTTGGTGTTGTTCCAGACATTTTGCCAAAAGTTCGTGCTCGTTATGGCTGGGGTGCAGGTGTGCGGGCCTTCGAGAGTGATCTGCCCGATCTCTGTCTAGCCACCGTTTGGATTGGGTCTCCGGAATCAGGCGGGACGGTGTGCCCACTGCCGGCCGTGGTTGGCGACCGCGGCGAAACGGGCTATCGTGACTGCCTGAACACGCACAGTGATTGTGAGTGACAAGGTTTTAATTTCTTCTTGAGGTGTGGTAAACTCACCGGCACGGTATGCTCGACTTTGATTGCTTGCAAGGTCTTGCGGAGAAACCACCGGATCGTTGCAGTTCCGTCATCTCATCTGCCACCAACGCCTCGCGATACCCTCTAGGCCATTTTGGATGTTCCTCATGTAACCCGCGGGGGTTGGGTAGGTTAGAGAATACTGCGTTATGACTACCCCAGCCGCCGTCATCCAATTGAAGGGCCTCTTCGCGCCGCGCTTCTCCAAGAGGGAGAGGCTGACATCATCATCAGCGATAGAGATGATAGAATCCCTCCTTTTCAGAGACTGATTTCCCCATTCATCCTCCCCATCCTGATTGCAGGCGAGGTGGTCGAGCTCACAGGTCGTAGTATCGCAGTACAAAGGGGCGGAAGGGCCTTGCTAACCTGACAGCACATAGCTTTCTCTCTGCCCCCTTTTGGGTCACAGCATATTAATATAAGCGTCCTCGTCCCAGAACATGAACATAGGGAACTGAAGAGATGGAAGATGAGGACAGTGGAAAGACAGTCAAACAAAAGCAAAACTTACAACTGCATATATTCCAAGAGCTACCACCCGCATGAGAGTCGACTTGGACTTTGGCTATGTCTTTGCCATTCTCTTGCATTTTGCAGTTTGAATCCACGCAATCTGGCGCGCTGCCCCTCCAGGCGCAGTCATGCAAGGGTGTGTCTTTCGGGCAACAATACTCTAGCAAAGTTACGTTCAGACACCCATGGTTAGCCATGGCACCAACAAGAATTCATGGACAAGTTTAATCCACCACTCAGTGTTTTCTGCATTCAGAGGGCAATTACCTTTCTTGGTTGCCATTTACTTGTTGCCTGGCTTGCAGCTGGGTTCTCCGAAGCTGTGGTTTCAACTCTACCGTTAGCCCATCCTTATGATATGGAGCAGTCATCAAGGTCAGGAGGTTTTCCTACCATTGAGTCCAGTAGCAGCCATCTAGCACTGTCTCCCAGTCCCCAGCTTCGCAGCAAACGACCTTTTTGCCCCTAGCACAGACATAAGTGTCTGATTCTCAATATTTTTCAGGACCGCCTCCCCTATTATGGAAATAAGACAAACTTAATTAGCATCATTCAAAACAATTTTCATACTTTTAGGTTCCTTCTTCATTTCACATCTCTCAGGGTCCCCTCGAGAACTCGAGCTGTTGTGCTAGGGCATCATTCCAGGACATGATAAACCGTGGCCTGTTTGAACTGTGTCCTGAACTAGGCAGAAAATCATCTTGGAATTTCCTAGCCAGATCCGTTAGGAATCATCGGGTTCAATTCAGGCTTCCTCGTGTTGGGGTAGACAGAGCCATGATGGTTAGCCCATCATCTAGTCACGCCAGCTAAGTTATTTAACCAAGGTGGTAAGGGGGACTGCATACTTGATTAAGACCACACACAGATACTTCTCGGGTGATTATGGCTCTCCGAATGGCCATATCCCTCATTTGAGGTATTGTGCCTGACTCGAAGATTTTTACTTGGTTCACTCAACCTTAAGGTAGTGTAGATGTTGTTGGATGACGCATTCTACGCTATTGATTGAAGTTATTGAAAGGGAAATACGAGAAAGAAGCTGAATAGTAGCTGAAACTGGCAGCCACGCCATGTGACGGAGCGTTCTTTTCGCTTAGATCCCAGCAGCACTACCCCTTTCTTAACCAATACTTGTACTATTTCCTTATATACGAGCTCTCCTCATTCACTTACGAGTCGTATACGGGTACTCATTTGCATATGAGCACTTATCTATATATGTGCTCATTCGTATACGCTTACTCATTCGTATATATATACTTATAGTATGCACTATTTCGTACTCATATGAGTATTGTTGGTGGGTAAATTACGCCTCGTAACCAAGAAGTATATATATCTTATCAAAGTGGGAACTATACTAATATTAAGTTTTATTGGAATAATACGCCCGCATCTCTCATTAGAATATTAGAACCAGAACTGGACTAGGCATGTGGTAGTAACCCCCAGAATACAGCAAGATCAGCCCTATCTACTCCGTATTCTTATTTAAACCCCTTAAGGCTGCAAGTGCAGCTGCGTTTATATTTCTTTGGACAAATAACGGCCATTTGAGAACACCATTTTGGACTCCTGCTGAGCTTGAAATACGCCTATCAAGCACCTGTTTACCCCCTAAGTTGCATGTTACATCGTTGTTTCTGATCAGCCTGGCTGGTAACGCCGCTGCCAGATGGAAGGTGAACTGGTCAGTGGTCCTCTTCAACGCTCCTAGAAGGCGTATGACCTGTTTTTTCTGTTGCTAATCAGCGCGTGTATACAGTTATTGGGATCAGCAATACCAATATTATTCGGAATCCAGATACGTCGAAGACTATAAAACCACCGGATGTCCATGGGGCACTCGGGGCATGATACCAATTGGTCCAGATGTCCATGATCCTGAAGTTACCGACCTCTGCAAGAACCGAGGAACCCCGCAGCCAAGAGCATGCGAACACTACGGCCAGTGCGACCAACAACATCACAAATCGCTTGATTTCAATAAATGCTTTTCCGATTATTCTGAAATATGGTTTTTTGCCGGTACGTAAAGACTTGTATTCTAAAATCCATCCAGAGGTCTAAACTAACTATAATAATAGGCTGCTGTGCCAATGGCGGTAATATTCCTGCGGGCTGTACCTAAAGACGGGCTAAAGACCTAGTGTCCGGATCGGTCCCGATGTCTTCGGAGATCAACGGCCGGACTGGGGGTAGAGCCGCCGGCACCGGCAACGGACAGTGCGATACTCGCCTAAACTCTCCTTTCGCCTGCAATTGCAGAGATATATGTACCGTCTTCTATGACGTAAGATTTAGGGGCTGTATGTAGATTGAAATGTTGATTGTTTGAAATGTTTATTGTTCACTATTTGGTTTCCAATAGCAGCTTGGAAAATGGCTTTTCCCCCTCTCTTTTGGTGGCAGTCTTGTTCATACCTGTGCACGCAAGCCATCCATTCTCTGCCTTGGTAGTCTATAAATTAACTTCATCATCGATAAAGCATTCAATAAGATGTGCCTAATTCATAATGGTGCTATAATTCAGGAAAGACCAGCAGCACGTTTAGCTGCATTTTTCCTTCAATCGATTCGAACGGGCGGCGCCTCAGGCCGCGTTTCCCCCTGTTTTTCTAAGCCTTGGTCAGCCTAGGCTGCGAGCCTTCGTTTTTTCGTTCGATTCGACCGGGCGGCTCCCTTAGCCGCGTTTTTCGTCGTTTTCAGGTCTTTCAACACGATGGGCCTCTTTGACCAGCTTGATCAGCTCGAACAGCAACGCTTGGCAGCTTTATCAGAGAGATCTGCAGCGCCGGACCTGCGGGATCTGCCGCGAGACCTTCGGATCGCGGAATTGTTTTTTTCTTCATCTTCGAAACCGCTGTCCGGCTAGCCCGATCGATTTCAAGCCCCCGCCAGTTCGAACAAGCAGGACTGTTCAAACTGGCTCTAATAAAGCTGTCCCAGCTACAAGGCCCTCGTTCCAACGGGCCTTGAAAAGCCGACCTGATCAACGCCCTGCTCGAACAGTCCAGAAAACCCGGTTCCAACAACGCGGCTTGGATCAGCCTAGTCGACCCGGTCAACGTGGCTCTGTTCAACGCGGCCCCAATCGACCTAGCCCGGTCAATCTGATCAAGCCAACCTGGCTGGAACAACGCTGCCTAGATGATCTAGCTGAATGGTAAGCTAGTTATACAAAGTATCATCTGGAATAATATGGCGTTGAACTGCTAAACTGGCTATTAGACGAGAATGTATTCCTATATGGCCTGGGTTGTTTATTAGCGTTAGGTTAGCAAGCAGGGCTTGGTTTAATCTAGCCGACCTGATCAACGTAGCCCTGATTGACCTAGCTTGGCCGTAGACTCCTGTGGCATGTCCTCGCTCATGGCACGACATCAAGCTAAAGCCTTCAAGGTGTGGATTTGGGCAACTTACATGACTTGTTACATTGGCGTGTAAAAAAGTAGTTCAGAGATGGGAAATTGGCCCTTTTTTTGTAGACGAACAATAGAGGAACGTGCGAAAGCAAAGACCAATACGAGGGCGACGAGGCTAATAAGTGCTAGAGCGAGCAGCATTATGGCCTTAGGATGATGCTGAGTGCTCCAAAAGCAAGGGGCGTTGGAGACGTTAATGGCTATGAATAGAGTAGGGTATAATAACATAGGACATAAAATATCACTCTGATACGATTTTTAGACGCGACTATATGGGTATAAATGCATTTACTCAAGCTCTGAAGGGCACCAGCGCAGGCAAATGAGAACTCTAGTTATGTGCAAGCAATAATGGGGTGCATTATATTGGCTATCTTACACCAAGGCATAAGAACTCACTTCTAGCATAATACGTGGTTGGCAGCTAACCTTCCCTTCTTAGGCATAGTGTGCCGTGTTGGACCTTGCCTAATTAGGCCATCTCAATCATCAGACGGAATAACAAAAACGGTTAGATTTGGCACAGCTGTTATCCCTTATCAGGGTTTAACCACCGTAGCTCATAACGAGCGTTTGCATAACGTCGGCATTCCCGGAAGACCTGATGCTAGTAGTTCTCTCTCGTGTCTACATCTACTCCGTGCATACTTCAATATTATTTTGCAGGTAATATGTCAGAATTTAGCGGTACGTGCTAACATTTAAGGTTATTTATTATCCGTCGCAATTGCGCTAGTTGATTCGGATGGTAGTGGTAATACCTTAATTCTCACTCTTTCGCTTCCGCGATTAAGTAACCATCTGATTTATGTGATTTATGGTCTAGAATTCAGGGTCACCGCTTCTTCGTGATATCTTGTCCCGATCCGGACTTTCATATCAATGAAAACGTTGTATTTTGTGGAGATGTGTCTCTATCTTACATCTTTTCGCTACGAACTGCACTAAATTTCACCCCTGACTTTACTCCGTTACTCTGTAAATTCAACAATCTTCTGCTCAATTCTTTTGAGCGAGTCCATCTCCTCATTTTCCTTCCTCAGTTCTATCGCTCTCTTCTTGTAGCTCGGGTCCCCCAATACTTTGTCAACACCTTCTCTCACCTGCTCTGGTGTTGGTGTTTGCGTCCTCAAACTCAAGGCAAATCCAGCGTACTGGCTGCGCATTATAACTTCTGGCTTCTCTTCGGTCTGTCCAGCAAACACGGTGGGCACACCATTCATTACTGCATGTTGCAGTGCTCCGTAGCCACCATTCGAGATGAACACATCTGTGTGCTCCAGGATCAAATCGTATGGTATGTAATTAATGAACCTTACGTTTTCTGGGATCTCGATGTCCTCTGGCGCCTTAGCACCTCGTGAGCCCAGCGTAGCAATGACCAGAACGTCATCGCGACCGGCGAAAGCTTTCAGCGTAGGAACAATCAGTTCTTGCGGATTCAAGTTCACGGTGCCTTGAGAAACAAAAATGATCTTCTTTTTGCGGTCTTTGGATGCCATATCCCCAAAAATATCCGACCACCAGTTCGGATACTCGAAAGTGCAGTCATCTCGCCGCGGCAGACAGCCAGCGAAATGAATCGTACTCGGCATATCGCTTAAGGGATACTCGAGGCTTGGCGAGCAAAGCATAAAGGTGGCATCAGAATTGGTAAACCACATACCCCATGGGGAGTCCTCGGGAGTGATAGTACACATGCTGGCACTTAACACCTCGGCCCGGGACTCAAACAACGATCTCATAGGCCCCCCGTTGTATAGTAGATGCAGCGCCTGGTTTCTTAAACGCCCTGACTCGGTTGAGTCTGGAGGCAGTGCAAGCATTATGGGTGCTGTGTCTTGGCTCTCTATTAGGAGGGGTATGGGGCTGATCCCGATTCGCTTCGGGGTGCGTTCAATGCCCTCTGGCAGAGGACGACCATATTTGAGTGGTAGGGTACCCATATTGAGGATGTCTTCGACAATAATAATTTGACGTTCAGGGTCTCGCTTGTGTAGGGCCCCCAGAGAATCCATAGCCTTTTGCACCCTTACAGGCAACTTTCTGAAAAGGGCGTAAATGAGCTGCGCTGCAAATCTCTCCAAACCAGGCGGTAAGGATAACAATTCAGGAGAAAGTTCTGGGTAGTCGGGGCCAAAGGGCTCTGGCACTTCGAAGAACTCAGCGCCAGCGTTGATAATTTTGTCTTTGAAGCTTTCTGAGCACATAAAGGCGACATCGTATCCCCGCTTAACCACATGCGAGGCAATAGCCAAGAGAGGACCTACATCGCCATGGCTCGGAAAAGCTAGGAAGAAGAGAAGAGGCTTCTTCTTTCCCTGGGGAGATGAGAGGGACATTCTCGATTCTGTTACTTGTTGACTCGGAGGAGGCTGTGCCGAGTTCAGCTGAAAGTTGGACTAACATTTGTGACACTTCATTGTCGTTATATGTCTGTGACGTTGATGCCTTGTCGCCTTTCGCAAATATTGGGTTACATTGAAGCAGGCTGAGCCAATGCTTCCTAATACCACCAAATACATACAGGTACTTACAAGAAGTTCGGTTTCCGAGGCGTCCGTTGCATTAGCATCATGTAGGACTACCGACATGGGCAGTCTCCGAGTGCAACGTTATGTTGCGTGCCAAGAGTAATGCAAATCCATCACCTCGTGTTGGGGATGATTAACGATCGCTGAGGTATCATCGCGGTATCATCGCGGTAGAGAACTATTGTCCGGTAGCTTAGGGTTACTTTCGTTAATGCTGAAACAGTCGATGCATTTCGGTGTTTATCTCGGACGTCAAATTGCCAAGAGTATTAATACATTATCGTACGGGGTTCGGGATTTGTACAGGAGGCCGACTTTGTTATAGGTGGATCAGTGCCCCGTGTTTTGGACCTATATTTTACTACTTTCCTCTTCATTTTCCCAAACCTGCCGACAAATGCCTCACCAAAGCTGTTTCATAAAGTATATTATCACTGAATTAAGAGACTATGCAATATACACTTTTGCCTTGGCAAAAGCACGCCACTTTTGTCATTATCCACTTGAGAAAATCTTGGCTGGGCGTTGGCGACTGATGAACTTCTTAAGCTTTACCGTTGTAGCGATAGACGTCTTTAGGAGGGGTAAAATAGAAGAGAACTCGTTGGGCCAAGTCGAATTGTTTGTCTATAGCTGCATAGCATTAGTTATATTGCCTTCTAACAGTTGGCTCAACTACTATTGTGTCCTGGACTGGGCCCTGTTCTAGCTTTTGCACCAATTAATTCTGTCTGCTTTACCCCTGCTATTTCCCATTTAAAACAGGGTCTGTCCTGAGATTAGTGCTGTTTTGAAAGCAAAGTACCGAGAAACGGGGCGTGATTCTATAACTACATATAATACCCATATGAAGGCAAATAAATTTTATCTTAAAGGGGAATAAACCCCTTTCTATATGTAGCTAAAAAGCTAGTGCGTAATAAAATAGAAAAGGGGATACGGAGTACTTTAAAGTAATTTAAATAAAGCTGCTAGATTTACGATATAATAATATTATCTCCTATTATATTAGTATAATACATTTTCCAGAGCCTCTCGTGGGGGCGTCCACCAGAACCGGGAGGAGGTCGTGTTCTTCCGCCCATTCCGCTATTTTGTTCCCAGCGGAGTCGGGTGCACGTCCTGGTTGCCATGTCCAGGTTGCCATGTCCAGTGCGTAGCGTTGAAGTCTCCTGCTATAATCGACTTGGGAGGGGGACGACCCCATTTCTCCAGGGTTTCTGTTGCGACGTCGAGGGTCGCTCTGCGGTATATGTTTACTACCGTGTAGCCGCAGACTTCTACCCAGCAGACGCAGTCGTTCTCCAGGCCTGTGGGTGTGAGTTGCCGGCATGTCAGGTTGGGGGATTTTCTGATGTAGGTTAGGACTGAGAGTCTAGTCTCCCTCCAGTCGTTGATTGGGTTGAATGCTTGGAAGCCAGGGTGTGTTTTTGTTTGCCGTCTGGTCATGGTGTTGTCCCACCGTGTCCAGGGTTCCTGGATAAGCACGATGTCGAAGCCGTCTTTCCAGGCGAGCGAGAGAGCGACGTTGTGGTACTGCGGCTGCTTCCCCACGTTCGCCTGGAAGATTTTTAAACTAGATGCCTTTCGGCGGTTCCGACGGGGCCCGTTATTCATAGGTCTTCTTCATCAGGTGCATCTCCCTCTGAGGGGTCGTCGGATTCAATCTCCATTTCCTCGTCCTCGGCGAGGTCGTCGGGGTGTCTGGCTGTGATCGCAGGTCCAGCCGTGTGGTCCTCTTCGGGAGAGGACTCGCGTTCGTTAGTGAGGTCGATTTCCATGTGGGTGGGCCCTTTCGAACCTGGGGGCGGCCCTCTAATGCGCTTCTTGCCCGCGTTAGACGGGGCCGTCGCGGTCGCAGAGGAGGGGGTCTGCCTGCCGAACTCAGTGGCGGCAGCACCGTCCCATCCTGCGGCCCCAGTGTCGGCGCCAGCGGGGGCCGGGGCGGGAGCGATCTGGTCGCCGCCCGCGGACTGGTCTTTGTCTTCGGTGGCCGGTGGGTACTTCTTTCGGAACTCCTTGGAGCCTAGTTCCCTGATGCCCTTCAGCTGCTGCTTGGTGACATGGGTCTTGGTGCCATCTCGGATGGTAGGCCTCGCGTGGCAGTTGATGAAGTCGGAGAGGTGAGGGCCGTGGCAGTTGGCGCACTGGGGAGGGCGTTGACAGCCCTCGCCCTCCTCGAGTGGGTGGGCATGCTTGCCGCACCTCTTGCATCTCGGGGTTCGGGTACATCCTCTCGGGTTGTGGAATCCTAGGCAGCGTTCGCATTGGATTATCTTGTCTTTTCTGACCTGTAGCTCCGCCGGGGCAGAGGTGCCGAAGAGCTTGAAGCCTGCACGCACGTCTTCTCCGAAGGCCACGAACCAATTGCATGTGTCGATAATTTCGCCGAAAGGAGCCTTCTGGCAAAGCACCGGAGGGGACTTGGCCCGTGCGCGGTCATGTGCCTCCATTGGGATTAGCGCGTCGGTGGGGTGGGTCCCAGTGGTGTCGGTGTAGGTAGCTCTTAGGGACACCTCGCACAAGAAAACTCTTCCAGACACTCGCCTCCTCGATCACCAGGCCGCTGGCCTCCGCGGTCGCCCTGAGGTCGAGGATTTTCTTCTTGATGTCGTTGTTTTTGGCCCGAAGTGCAAAGCCGGACTTCACCTCTTGAAAGTGAGTGACGTCCTCGCTCCTGAGCTTGCTGATCCTAATGATCTCCTGTCTAGCTCCGATGGCAGTGATCTTCCTCCAGCCGTGGTCTGGGGGGACCCGGAGGAAGATCCTGTCATCGGGCTTTTTAGTTGTTGTCGTTTGTTTTTGTGGTCTCTGTCGAGTAATGGGGGCTGGCCAGTCGTTGCTTCGCAAGGTCAGTTTGTCTTTTCCTGCTTGAATTGGGGGGTTTTTATTCGTAGTGTTGCCTCCAGCCGCGACCGTGGCCCACGTGACCCGTTTTTGGCCATTGGTTGTGGGAGGAGGGGGTTTTGCGTCCCCACGCAGAGAGTGGGGCTTGGTTGGTTGTCGTTGGTCGCTTTTCAGGTTGTCCTTGCTAACTGGTTGTGCAGGTGTCGGTTGGGCAGAGGAAGAATTCCTGCCCAACTTTTCGGGGTCTGCGAGGGCCCCCGGGAAAAGGAGGCCCTCGAGAGTGTCAGTGAGTGCCTTGCTTGCTTGCAGGGCAGCCGGAAGGTGGTGTTTTCCTTGGTGTTTAGCTAGGCAGTTGTCGATAGCTCGGGCCACTGAGAATATAACTTCCTGTCTAGCTCGTTGAATTGCGTTGATCTCTTCGATTTGCGCGAAGATTTTGTGTGCTGCAGTTGACTGCTTGCCGTTGGTGAATGCGGGAGCTTCCACGGGCCCGCTCCAGAGGGAGGAAGAGAGGCCTTCCTGGATTCCTTTGACAGAAAGGGAGGCGCTGGGCCTCGCACCAGCATTGAAGTTGATCCTGGGGACGTCGCCAGCGATCGGTTTGTCTTTAATACGACGTTTCTTGGGCGTGAGAGGGAGGACCGTCTCGCGCCCTGAGATCGAAGGGGTTGACTCCTTCTCGTTTCGTTGGAGTGCTGCCCGCCCGGCGGCAGCGAGGTTCGGGTGTCCTTGGCCAGCTTGGGGTCTGATAGCGTTCGCCATCTTCCCCCAAGTGCCCAGAAGGGGCGAGGGAGCGTTGTTGAGGTTGTTTTTCCTGATAGCTAGTCAAGAGGTCGTGAATTTTGGTGAGTAGGCACCCAAAAGGTGGGGTACCTGTAGATGTAGGAGGGAAGCTTGTCCGCCTTTTACTGTACATGGGATGCTATCTTTCATAATTATAACTGGCTGGATAAAGTTATATCAGATGGTTTTTATCCTGTCTTAGTAGGCGATTTCGAGAATGGCCATTTGTTTATGAGCCTCGACAGCAAAATAACATAGAACACTTTAAACTGGGACAGATATAAAAAGTTTCATACCGCTTTATTATTCGAGTCGCTACGCTCTAAGCGCCCTCATATTCAGGAGCCGTTTTACACACGCCAGATCGCGGGTCATCTCTTGATTCAGGTTCTCCTTACTCTTGGCATCATTATAGCCTGCCCTCTGGGAGACGTACACGCCGACGCTTAGGGGCTTATTCCGATGCTAAGGTGCAATATATTATCAGTAAATTATCTATACCTCGAGAGAGGCATTTCTAATAATTTCTAATATTTTAGATTATCTCTGTTTCTTATAGCCTCTATAATCTTTTAACTGAACTTTGGCTTATAATGAACCGCCGGAGTAGCTTATTATAGCTCTGGATAAAGTTAAATTTTAGCATATCTGTGGATAATATAGAGCTTAGGCTGCGGGGTTAAGACAGGAAGAAGTGTTACGACCCGACCAGGCCAAGGCCTGGGTCCGGAGGAATGTCGGAACGACGGACCAATAGGAACACGATCACTAGGGTACATACCGAATCACTGATAATTAGGAACGTATATAAGTGATCACAAACCTTAAATTATCAGGAACATTGCTACATTCCCTAATAATTGTCACAACTCTCCTTTATATATATATAACTAGCTTATTATTTATTTAGTATAGTTACTTAGATAGTCGTTAATAATTATATTTACTAGAGCTGCCAGTTCTATAGAATTATAACTATATTACCCTGCTTAGTATTTATCTTTAACCCCTTTGTTAATATAAACCCTATAAACCTCGGTTTAACTGTTAAGAATTAACCTGGATTGTTATATATTAATGACTTTTGTTTAGAAGGCTACTGAGAATCTTAAGCAATATTGCAAGTATATCTGCTGCAGTATCCTCTTCCAATACTCCACCCTCTATTCTACCTCCTCGCTAAAGGAAGGATAATAATAAAGACAATAATATAAGTGGAAGTAAAAATAAAGATAAAATCAATAAAACGGAATAACTTTATATTTATATAAAGGAGGCCTTTTAATAAATAAAAGTTAATTATATAGAATAGGAATAACGCTATTAATATTTAATTGCCGAAAACGCTAAACTTCAGTAAATAATTTACTAACAGTAAGCAACTATTATAAACTTATAGAATTAAGCCCTACCTACTCTAAACCTTATACCGAACTATAAAGGGAATTAACCTTTAAGGGACTTAAAAGAGTTACTTAAGATACAGCCCTTTAAACCCTTTAATAAAAGTACTATAATACTTTAACCATTTTTTACTTAATTATGCAACTATTTTATTTACTTTTTAACTAGCTTTAATATAAAGATTAATAAAGTCCTTTTAGCTGTTAAATAATTTAAAGGAAACGCTTTAAAGTAGTTTAAACCCACTTAAAAGGATTTCTTTAATAATAGAAATAAAGCTAATAAGTAAATATAGTTTATATTTACTAGCTATAATTAATTTAAAAAAGAATTAAAAAATATCTTTAATAATATTAATAAAGAATATACTGCAGAAAATAAACTTATAAACTTAATTTAAAAAAAAATACTTTAACTATACTATATACTTTAAAAACTATACTTTTAAAGTTAAATAAAGAAACTTTACTTTTATTAAATGCTTTTATAATAAATTTAAACTAAAAGTTAAAAGGGAAATTTATAAATTCTTTTACAATAAAGGCATTATTAAGTTTATTAAAAAATATATAAATATAGATAATTTACTTTATAAACTCTATTTAAATATAAAAAAAGGATAATAGTAATTTAAATAAGTTTATGAGTATTAAAGATATATAAATTAAGGCAAAAAGCAATAAAAATATATCGCTAGCTTTAATAATAAAAGATTTAGTTAAATAGATCTAGATATTATTTAAAAGGAAAGGTAAAGGTTATTTATTATAACTATAATAAACTAAAATATATTTTAAAAGACTATAAAGCTTTATAAAAGCTAAGAATTAATAAACCTTAAAAGCTTACGCTAAAACCTAGATAAAAGGTTAATATAATTTTAAAAGCTATTAATTATATATTATTTAGCTAGACTGTATATTATAATAATAGCTGCTTTATTTATAAAACTAGTAAAAATAAAAGCAGATAATATTTAAAATAATTTAAAAAAGTATTTATAATAAACTAAAAGGGGTATTAGTTAAGACTTAGATTTTTAACTTTTAGAGATATTTTTAGAGAAAATAAAATAAATAAGTATTTACTATGCTTAAATAGTTTAATAAAATAAAACCTAGACTTTAATTATATAAAATTAAATAGGGATAATAGTATCCTGGATAAATAAATAGTTGCTATAATCGACTATTAATATTTTAACTGAATTACTGCAGATAATAAAAGATAAACTAATAGCAGTAACTTTAATAATAAAGATAAGAATAACCCTTTATAATATAAACTATTACTATATAGTACTATACCTATAAAACTAGAAAATATATTACCTATAAATAGTAACCTTAAAGGTAAGCTAAATAAATATTACCTAAACTTAATTAAAAGGGTTACTATAAGTATATAGTAAAATAGAATAAACCTATACTTATATAAATAACTTTATATATAAAACGGAGCTAATAATAAAATAGCCGTTAAAGCTATCCTAATTACTTTAGCTATATGCAAAAAACCTATAGATTTCTATATATAAAGAGACTATACTGCAAATAACCTTATTTACAAAAAGTATTATATTATATACTAGGTTATTTATATTGTATATAAGTATATAATATACTTCTATAAGAAAGTAAAATATAATGCATTTCTAATTAAAATCTTATTTTACTTTATAAAATAAATATAAGATTATAATGCTTTTAAAGAATAGATTATAACTATATAGTATTAAGACTTTAAGATTATTATTATTAAATTAAATACCGAAACCTTAAAGGAATATCGTTAACTATAAAGACTTAAAGGATATAAGTTTAAAGGATACTATATCTACTGCCAGGAAAAATTAATAAAGTAGCACTTCCACTATAATAAAAGGTTTAAGTATAACCAATAATATTACTTAAAGTGTAATAGTTTAAAGTATATTATATATAAATAAAACAAGTTAAGGGATTAGTATATTTAATAAGCTAACAATACCCTATACTTATCGCTAAACTATATATACTGCTAAAAGGATAAATACACTATCTACCTATAGGAAAAACTCTAAAAGTAGCGAATATAGAAGCATATAAGGTATAAACCCACTTTAGAAAACAGAGAGATTAATTAGATTATAAAGGAGCTGCATTAAAACCAGTTTAACTTTATTACCTATAAAGGAACCGCCTATAATAAAAGAAGGTAGCATGTACTTTAAAGAACCTTAATTAATTGCGAAATCTATATAAAAAGAAAAGAATTAAGAAATAATTAATATTACCTATAAAAAGGCTATAAAGTAATAATTAATAAATTATATCTCTCGAAATATTAAATAATAAAAGTAATAATAAAGATTTACTATATTTTAAATTAAAGATAATAGTTAAAGGATATTAGCTATATATATTAATAAACAGTAAAGTAATAAGCAATTTTATTATACCTATAACTATAAATCGCCTATAGTTGCTTTAAAAAAAGAAAACTAAACTATATTAACTTTATTAGGCAGAAAGAGGAGCCTTTATATATAATAATAGATAGGTTAAGCGAAAGATTAATTATCTTAAACTAAAAATCGCTAAATATAAAGGAGTAGTCTTTTGCAATATAGTAAATATTAATAGGTATAATATTATTCTCAGTTACCTTTAATTAAAACGCAATAACCTTAATATTAACTGGGAGAACAGCTAGCTTTATTAGCGTAATAATAAAGCTTCCTTAATAATTAAAACTATTAAAAAAGCTTTAACTGCAGGGCAGAAATCCTGTATAGAACCCCTAGGTATACTAAAGAAAGGAACTATAAGGCAGGATATTTCTTTTTATACTTTAAAGGTAAGAATTAGGCGGAAAAGTTCTGCCAGTACTGTATAAGTAGATAATATATAATAACTAGGATACGTCTCAGTGCTGGGAAAGCGAGGTGCAACCTATAGGTCGTATATATAAAATAGCAACTAAAGATAAACGTAATTGCAACAACGTTATATACACTTTTTATCTTTCTATCCTTAAGCCTCTTCCAGCAGGTATATAAAGTGTCTAAACTGCTATACCTATTACCTACAGTAAGATTGGTTTTAGTTATCCAGCTATCTGCTTATATATTTATCTGCTTTTTGCCTAAATGCGCGGAAGAACCTAACTAGTGTAATAAGTTTAATTCTAGGTTTATTTACAGGCATAGTTAGAAAAGGAGCGGGATAGAATCCCGATAGCCTTATAACCATATAACACTAATCTTCTATGTATATATTTATAATATATGTATCCCTTACTATTAAAAATTTACTCTCCCTTTTATTCTTTTAAACCTTTATATACCTTTATTACACTTTCAATATTTATTTTAAATACTAATGCAGTCATTATATTGCAAACTCTATAGGCCTTTATCGGACATTAATAAAATAAAATTAGCGCTATTACTTATATAGAGGACTTTTAGACTTGCAAATTATATATAAAGCTTTTTCCGACAGTTCTTTGCAGATTATTATCCCATTATCTAGTAAACTTACCTAGCTTAATATCTAGAAGCCTAATAATAAAGTATAAAGGCATATCTACTCTACTAGCTTCTTTTATAATTTTAAATAAAAAAGATTAACCAAGTAATAATATAAAGTCTCTCTTAAATTTTTATCGAAAAAGCTCTCCTATTACCTGCTTTACCTATACCTACCTATCACTAAGGTCCCTAATACGTCTCCTTAGCATCTAAGAATTTAACTAGGAGATTAAAGCAATATCGATATATCCCTCCCTATTTCCTCACCTCTCTCGCAATACTGTTCTCTTTTAGCCGCTGCCGCCAATTTAAAGATCCGCATTTTAAATGCTACTGTAATCATATAAGTGACTAGATTCAGTGCGAAACTTCAATAAAAGATAGATGCCCCACTCTACCTCCTGAGAGCGAGAACCAAAACAAGAAACAGAGATACACCACAGCGGAGGGCGATTTCATCATCTACGCGTTTTGCGACAAGAAGCTGAAGTGGCGGTATATCGAACAGGATGTCGCTGCTATCTTTGGCAAGACCCCCAGGCGAAGTGTCCAGAGTCTCCAGGCTTGGTACTACCGCATGAACCAGCGCATCCCCCTCGGGGATGAAAATGGCTGGCTTATCTTCGAGAACAAGGATAATGTCGAGCCAAAGCACATCAGTATCAAGTGTAAAGAGAAGGGTAGCCAGGAAATGCCTATAGAGCCGCCAGGACTGGCACAGAGATATCTAGAGCGAGCTATTCACTACCCCTAGGTTAACGCCAGGATGAAACACAACGCATAAACCCTAGACTGGGGTAAGTCTTATCCGTGAATCATTCCTGCTCCCTAGTTTATAGGTTTTATGGAGGTGCTAATTGTTTCTCTTAGCTACTAAGCGCACTTCGCAGTATAAGGAACAGCGAAAGAGGAAAAAGGAATAGCGAAATAAAGGTTCCTTAACTATCCGATAAAGCATAATATAGCCCTATTTTCTTTATTCGGCAGGTTTATTTAAGGTATTGGAATCTACTTTATACTATATCTTCTATCTAAAACGTACTAGCAAAACTATCCTTAGTTAGTCGATAAAATGTTGTATACTTTAAGAGTGGATGCCGGTAATTCGCGGTTAAGTGCTATCTTATTTATAGATTATACAGAGCATCTAATTAACAAAACGCTCAACAAATAAGTACAAATAACGCCAGACAAACGAATCATAAAAATGTTAAAGGAATTAAAGCCTGAGAGGCCGTTATTGTTATCCGTATCTAAAAGCTAGCTATCCCTTTTATCTAACCTGCCATACAAATTCCTTCCTGAGGGTAACTGTGGCCGTGGCCGGCACCAACACGCTATGATACTGTACGATTTGCTCTGCAATGTCTGCTTTGATAACGAATCGTATGAAATTATTTATCCCTTGCCAACATCCGGATAGCCTGTTATATTCCAGCCGAATCGGAAAACCACAAAAGTCAGGGCGCACTTCAATATAGCTCAAGTCGTTAAGGCTTCCCGTAAACTGTTTGGGTTTGACGCCTCTATCCCTTTCACGCCACTCCCTGCAATAATTGTTCTATGCGTATTCCACTCTACCCGCAATGAGGGTTGTTGGGCTTAGCGTAACATGTTTCGCAGGCTTTTTTAATGTTCATGTTCTCCTTTTGCGGCCATTTCTACCTTTTATTCGAGGTTTGGCAAGTTGGTTGCCGGCTTCTTTATCTGTAGAGTCTCCGGTGAGGTCGATGACAGTCAAGTCGTTGGTAAGGGTTGGCGACCCTTTAAAGACTGAGTGATCCCTGGTGAACCTTCGCGCCCGAAGCCAAACAGTTAAAGAAAGGTTCCTCGATTTCGTAGAGGTCTCTAAGAGTATTATTATCCCCCCTCTTAAGAGCGTTAAGGCAATTATTAGTATTAAAAAAGTCTGCTTTATAGAAGGCAATATTGTATCCTTAAAAGGAACCTGAGTAAGTAGTATCACTAAGCTTGGCCAACTGCCCCCAGTCACTATTAATATCAACGCCGTTAGTGTTAGATATTGGCCAGTAGTATAGAATTGACTGCGAAAAAAGGTTAGGATAGGATAATAATAAAAAACACTTAAGATTGTCTATAGACAGAAAAGCTAGGCCTTTATATTTTACTTATATTACCGTCACTAAGCTTGTTTAAGAACAGACTGTAAAGGGAAATACATTTATAAGCGGGCATTATTTACTAATAGATTGCTTAGTCAGCTATACACTTAAGGCCAGTTAACGCTTTAATGCAGGGAACCGGATAGTATACTTTAAATTATATCCAAGTCTATCGGGGATCTGAAATCCTCCGCCTAGTTATAAATTCAATGATAAAGGTTCGAAAAGCAGAGCTATCCAGATCTTAACCGAGTTATTTATTCAGCGACGCTCAAGACTGTATAAATTTAGCGCAACCTGCAGATTCAGAAAGGTTTCCTCGTTTCCTCATAGCTACAGTCTTACCTAATATAGAGGATCGCCTCGCTAAGCGTAATACCAGGTCGCCAGCCATTAATAAAGCTTGCTCTCTGAAATTTACAGCTGGCAATTTAATTATATCTCCCGTCCTTACATGCACCGGCTTGCTGCATGTTTACTTCCTATTGCCTCTTCTACAATAAGTCTATTCCGGTTTGATCCGTTGCAGACAATTTAAATCTTTTGCTTTGCATGATACTAGCTGAAGTGGCACTAGCACTGGCCCGTCGCTTATAGACTGATCCCTTCCTTAGCAGCAGCAGCAGGCTAATTAAGTATTTTGCCTGCTGGTTATATAGGGAATGGAGAAATGACAGCTATAGGGATCCTATAGCGTGAGAATCCTTATCTATCTTAGCGAATCAGTAACTCTATCCTGGCTTGTCTGTAAGCTTAAGCCAAGATAACATTTAGAGCTCTCTTATGCCCTTATATTGCTGCCTAACAGTTATATAACGTTAGAGATAAACGAAGCTGACTGATATGTGCCAACATTTACGAAGTACTATGCACGTAGCCGCCTCTGACGGTAGGCACAGGCTAGTCTTCAATAGGAATGGGGTAGCGAGGACCTCCCGCACCGCTCCACTTCGCCAATGTATAGTCTGGCATTAGCCGTAGCACGCGTCAGAATGGTTGTCAGGTCCTTCATTTCAAAGGTTGGCAATGAGAGCATGCAGTTTTGCGCTTCTTGCCCCAGTCCCTGATAAAAAGCGGTCGAAAGCGCTGTGGCAACAAGCGGATAGATCAGGCCCCTAGCGAAATCGCAGTAAGGCATCACGAGAAAGCGGCAGCACTAGCCAATCTCTAACCGCAGGATATTGTTTTCCCCTCGGGGCAACAACCACCAAAGGTCTATAGTTGATAAACAGACAATGCCTATTTGACTGTCGAGGCTCCGCTTATATATAGTAAATCTATAAATTCTTTTATAAAATATATTTATTTAATTTTTAAAATACCTTATATAACTCTCTTTAATAAAAGTTAATTATTTAAATTTAGATTTTAATAGAGTTTTTATTATTTATTTATTTATAAATAGTAATTTAATACTACTTTTTATTTATAAATTAATAATTAAATTAAATAATAAAATTAAACTTTAAATTATTATTTATATTCTTTTTATAATAAATAATAAAATAATAAATTATAAGAATTGTATTTTATTTAATTTATATATAATAATATTAAATATTTTATAATTAACTATTTATTAATCTTTTTATTATTTAATAATAAATTTAATACTTTAAATTATAATAAATTAACCTATTATAAACCTTATATTAATACTATTATAAAAGTTACAAAGCTTTAAATTATTTATAAAATAATTAAATACACTTTATAATATAATTAAAAAGAAATATAAAAAGTAATATAATATTTATTAATTAAAAAAGAAATTTACTATTAATAATTAAATATTAGTATTTATAAAATATTTCAAACTTTGATAATTTAATAAAAGATATATTAAAAATATATTAACTGTTATTAAATTAAATATTAAATTAAAATAAATAAATAAATATATTAACTTTATTTATTATTGTTTATGAAAATCTATAATATTTTTAATATTATGAATTTTAAATTATATTATAACTATAAAAGAAATTGTTTAAATTAATAAATTATCCTTTTAATATTAAAAAGATATTTAAAGTTAAAAGAATTAGTAATTATAAATATAAAAAGATATAGTATTTATATTTAATTAAATAAAAAGCTTATTTGAAAATTATTAATTACTATTAAATATTATATAAATAAAAAGAATAGAATACTATATTATTTTAACTAATAAATTAAAAATAAAGAATAAATATATAATAATATATATTTTATAATAAATATATAAGAATATTACTATTAAATAACAGTTAATTCTTTTTATTTTTAAATAATACTTTATTATAATTCCTTATCATAAGAAAATATATTTAAAGAAGTTTCGAAATTTTAATATATTAATATATTATATAATAAGAAATAAAAAGCCGCTTATTATAGATAAAAACATATATTTTAAAATAATAGTATATAGAATAGCAGTAATAATTGTAAAAGACTTTACTTAATTAAAAGTAATTTAAAAGTTTAAACGCTTTAAGTTTTAATAGTAATATTATTTATTTACTATAAACTTTTTTTTATGCTTTAATTAAATTTTAGTTGTACTATATTAATATAAAGTCTTTTTTATATAAAGTTTATAATAATACTATTATAAATAAGTTTTTTATTAACTGCTATTATATAATAAAACATAATAATAAAATATTTACTTTATTAGTAAAGGACTTTTAAAAATATTAAATTAATACTTTAATAATATTAATAATATAATAAATAATTAAATTATATAATTTGTTATTTGAAAAATAATAAAGCTATTTCTTAAAAGCAGTTAATATAATATAAATAAATATAAAAAGTTTACTTTTAAATTATATAAAATTTGTATTTATTATTATAATATTAAAGTGGTTTTTCTTTTACTTTTAGTATATTTTATATAATTAAAAGGTTAAAATAATACTAATATAAAATAAAGTATTTATAGTAAATTAATAGTAATTAAAATAGTATTTATATTAAATATTTATTAAATTAAATTATTAATAGTTTTATAGTATTTTATTAATAATAGTATAATAATTTTAAAAAGAGAATATTTTAATAAAAATATAATTAAAGTAATATTAATTATAAATAAAAATAAGTTTATTATATTAAAGTCTTTAAATATTATCAAATTACTAGTATTTTTTAAAATTAAGTTATAAATATATTAAGTAAGAAATTATAATAAAAAGAATAGTTATAAAAAAAAGTTAAAAAGGAAAGTAAAATAAATAAAAAGTAAAATTATAAATAAAAATAAAAATAAAGTGAAAGTATATATAATAGTAAATTAAAAGAAGAAAAAATAAAGTAAAAATTTAGACGGCTTATTTGTATCCGGAAATTGTGGTCTTGGCCTACTATATTTAACAGTTGCTTTATTAAGGAATTCTTGGCCCCTTTATCCCTTACTGCTTTTGCGTCGGCTATAAAAAGACCAGCCCTCCTCTCTTTTACTATATACCTCCTATATTACTTTTTCCTCCCTTTTATTCCCTCTTTCATATAATAAACCTTTTAACTATATATCTTTTAACTTTATTATAGGCTTTTATAACAAATAAGAAATATAATTATACTTATACTTTATTTAATACTTTAACTATATCCTCTTTACTATAATAATACCCTAAAATTAGTTTATATTTTAAATATTTACTTAATTTTATAAAACTAACTCTCCTTTATTAACCTTTATCTATATTTTATTATAAGTAAAAAGACTGCAGCTAATAAAGTAAATAGCCTTTAATAACTTACTTAAAATTACTTAAAAAGGCAAAATTCTATTATAAAGAATATCTATATATAAAATATATATATATATATATAAATGCTAGTATTATATAGTAGCATTAATATTATATCTGCCTTTTTATTATAATACTTAATACTCTATTAAATGTTTAGTAAGTTTATATAGTATGAGTTTAATTTATAAAAGGGAATAAAGGTAACGCAGTGCCTATTATAGGAAATTAATATTATTATAAATAAAGCAGCATTTTAGCTTATAAATACTTTAAGTATTTATTTTAAAAGGCAATTAACTATTTAATGCAGACTTAATGTCTTTATACCTAACAATTAGCTAAACCTAATTTACTATTTCTTTAATTATTTTAAAGGAAATATATAAGCGTCTTTTTATACCATTTTCTTTAAGCCTATAGATATTAGCCTGCGCTAATTTAATTAATAAATAGTATAACCTTTAACCTGCCTAATCTTAAATATATAGCTATACTAAAAACAATTTAGATTATATAAAGAATGGAGCATTATCTTAACTGTTATATAGCCTTTAGCTTAAGCTATTTATCTAGCATTATAAGGTGACTAAGGATAGGGCGATAATAGGTGAAGTGCTGCCTGAACAGAGCATGAGCCCGGAGTAGCCGGCGTTGGTGTAATGATCCGGGTTGATTCTTAAGGGATAAACCAAGGTTTATGGGTTTATATTGGCAGAGAGGTTAAGGATAAATACTAAGCAGGGTAATATAGTTATAATTCTATAAAACAGGCAGTTCTAGTAAATGTAATTGTTAACGACTATTAAAGTAACTATATTAAATAAATAATAAACCAGCTATATATATATAAAGGAGATCTATATGCAATTACTGATATTTTAATAAACATTGCTGCAATTACTGCGATAGTGCAGTAATTAAGTAAATGATTATATATCTTGGTGTAGTAAGCGTTTAAGTAATTACTCTTAGCGCAGTAATCACTTTTTAGTGATTGGTTGGTGTAACCGATATTCTCCTGTGTCCCTATAACCTGGTCTTCGACATGGTCGGGTCGTGATAGTTGGGCCCTAAGGTTATGGTTATTAGCTCCGCCCTCCGCCCTTTACCTATTAGTTTACAAGATATAAACTTAGCCTTACAAAAATAAAAGGAGTGTAGGGGGTTAGTATTAACTCTTAAATCCTGCTAGCTATAGTAACTTCGCAGCACTTTACGCTTAAAATATAAAAATTATATATTAAAGGGTTAATAAACGAAATAATACTATATTAATCTTTATTATTTATATACTAGCAATCATCTATACAATTATTTATTTTAATCTTTTTACTATAACTTATTAGCTTAAGCGGATATATATCTTTAAACTATTAATTTAGTAGAAAAAAGGTATAATATTAATATAAACCCTTTAATATAAAAATAGTTAAGTGAAGCCTTTTATAAATAAGTTTACTGTATATAATATTATATATTAGTTTATTATAAAAATACTATAAAGTGTTTAGTTTAAAGGTTTTAGGCTAATAATATAAATATATATTTATATTTTAAAGGTTAGTTAATAGTAATTTAAATAACTTAGCGTTTTTAAATTTAAATTACTTAGCTTAAAGCTTTTATTTTATTAGTTTAGCCTAGCTATATAGCTGTAAACTTTATTATACTAAAACTAGGTTTTATATTTTAATTTAAATTTAAAATTAAATTAAATATATAAATAATTATAGCTATAATAAAATAAAAGAGAAATTATTATAGGTATTTATATAAAATAAAAGAGTAAAGGGGTAAATAGCTTTTTTTTAATTAAAAACCTTTAAAGGAGATTTAATAATATTAATATTTATTTATAGCTTTATTAATAACTTTAAAAAAAATGTTAACTTTTAAATAAATAGGAAAAACTATTTTTTTATATATTTAATTATAATATATTTCATATTCTTGCTGTTATTTATTATAGCTGCCTTTTTTAAATTTAAAAAATATATTTTTAAATTATAAAGGCTATTTAAGCTAAAATAAATAGCTCCTATATTAAAAGTATATAAATAGGATTTTATATTATTAAAGGCTTATAGTAATAACTTATCCTTTTAATATATTATAAAAGATTTTAATTTTAATTACTTAAATAATATATTATTTTTCTTTTACATTATAAATTAATACTTTAATTTAATATAAATAGCGAGATAGTTTAAGACTTTATAGGCAATTTATTTATTTCTATTAGCTAATTCGCTTTATTTATTAAATTAATTTTATATAGTATTTAAAATTAAAATAACTATTTTTTATTATACTTATATAATAACAGAAACTAATAAAATTATAAATAAAAGAATAAAAGATAAAAAGGCTAATAAAATATTTTTAATATTAATTAATTTAACCCCTACTATAATAACTTTTAATTTTATTATAAAGTAGTAGGTTATTAATAATATTATAGAGTAAATAGGATTTATTAAGTTTAAAGCTGCTACTATTATATAATTACTAGACTAATTAATTTATAGTATTAACTAATATAGAGTTTATTGTAATGCCTTGATTTTTATATTACTTTTAAGTATATCCGCTTCTACTATTATTATTTTTAAGAGTCCTTCTTTAAAAGATTATTTTAGTAATAATAAAGGTTTTTAATATTAAAGCTTTATAATTATTTTTAAATAAATAAAGTAACTATTAAGTAATAGCTAGGATAATAATAATATCAATAATTAAGTGGAAGTAAAATAATTAAGATTATTTTTTACTGCTAAATATAGCACTTTACTATATTAGCTAGGCATTTATAATATTGCTTTAATACTAGTTAATAATATAAATATAACTTATAATAATTTTTATTATTATTTATTATTAACCTATTATAACTATAATAGCAGTAACTATATTTATAGCGAAATTAATTTAACTGTAAATATATATACCTATTATTTTAAATAAATCTATTTAGCGATAAATTAAAATAACAGCTTTATTAATCCTGTAATAGTCTAAACTAATTAATATAGGTTATATTTAATTTTTTATTTAACCCTCTTTAAAGCCTTATATTTATTATAAAG
Source organism: Mycogone perniciosa (assembly GCA_025331125.1). Taxonomy (NCBI): domain Eukaryota; kingdom Fungi; phylum Ascomycota; class Sordariomycetes; order Hypocreales; family Hypocreaceae; genus Mycogone; species Mycogone perniciosa. The sequence continues at coordinate 52,067 of JAOALB010000202.1, forward strand.
TCTATTATTTAAGGATAATATATATTATATTTAATTTAAATATAATATTTTAAAATAGTATTATAATCTATATAGATAACCTATAACTTTTTAAAGTAATTATAAAGAGGCTTTAAATAAAGACTCTTTAAATTATATAAATTAGCAATATAGTTAAACTAATAACTATATAATCTTTAATATTAATAAAAATAATAATTCTTTAAGTATTATTAGTGGAAGCAGGAATATATTAAGCTAATAATGCCTATAAACCCTATTAGAAAAATGCTAGTTAAAGGTATAGAAAATAAAGGATAAGTTTAAATTATAAATTGCCTTAAAGTTTAATTAAACAGCATTAATAGTTAAGCAATAATAGCAGAAAATAAACTAAAAGTAATAGTTTAAGTAAAGCAATAAATAATATAATTAATTAAAAGGACTATATAAATAACTATATAACCTTTATCTTAAACTATTTTAACACTTATAAAATATACCTTTAAATATATTAATAACCTTTAGCTATTAAGCTTAGTAATACTGTTAAAGGCAATATAAAGTATATTTATTAGCCTTTATTTAAAGTAATTATTATAAAAAAAAGAGAGGGGTAAAGGGAGGTAGATAATAATAATAAAGGTATGTTAGAATATAGGCACTATAGGGTTAAGGCTACTATATATAAAAAGTATAATATATAGTGCTATTCGCTACTTTATATAATATTTAAAACCTTAAACTAATACTACTAGGTAATAAAAAAGGCTAAAAGAGATTAACTCTTTACTTTAAATATATTATTAATATTAATTATAGCAAATAGCTATTTTTTAATGCAGTACTTTAATATATTTAAAAGGGCAGTATAGTAATAGTTATAGTTTAAATAAGGGATTTAAGGCGCTTAAAGATATAATGCAAATAATATAGGTATTAAAAAGGAGGGCTAAAAAGTAAGGATGTTAGTGTATTTAGGTAACCTTCCTATTCTGGCTAGACCCGGAATTAGGCCTAACGCTAGGACTAAGTTCTGGAGGAACTTTAGTGTAAGTCAGGAAATTTCTGTTATCTTTAACAATAACAATTAAGCTATAAACAGCTACCCCGCCTACCCTAGACTCAATATAATAGGCATAATGGCTATTATGAAAAATCTGACTAAAATAGTTTCCTGTTTATATAGCTGTAAGTCGATTTAGACGATTTCCTATATAAATAAATTTTGCGGAAAATAGGAATAAGGCTATAAACCTAATTCTGCTACTATATTCCTATTATTTAATTAAAAGACTATTATAGAAGATAAAGCTATTATTTATATAATTACTTTTATACTAGCTGTATATATACTAGATATTCTATAGCTTCTAGCTATTAAATTATTTACAATTTAATTATTTATTTATTATAAGCCTAATTAAACTTTTAATTGTTTCCTTATTACTGCATTATATACAGCTTTATAAAAGCCATACATAAATAAGGTTCAGTATAACCTTATTATTTTAACAATAAGTAATAAAGGTAATATTAATAAAGTAAAATACTTACTTGCAAGTTAAATAATAAATCTATTTCTCTTAAAGCAATTTATTTATAGCACTATTAGCTAATAAATATAATAAATAAATAAATACTTAAATAGTCTATTAGGTAATAAAACTGCATTTATTAATAAATATAAAGTATATTACTTTTTAGCTTATTTTAAAACAATTATTATTAAAACTATTAGCGACTATCTATAATACTTTACTTACTTGTTTTGTTTTCTTTATTGCAATATTAGAGTACCCTTAGATATAGAGTAGTTATAAATAGTAATAAAAAAAATATTAAAGTACTTAAAGATAGCAGGGGCCTTATATTTAAGGCGGCTTAGATTAAGGGAATAGTTGGCAGTTAGTTTACAGTATAAATAAAGAGCTGCCTAAAAGCAGCTATTGCTGTAATAATATATAGAAATTTTATTATATAGTAACCGCCTGCTATAAGTATATTTATATAGTATACTTTATACTTTACTGCTCCCTGGCTTTTACTGCTTACTGTATTTAAGTAACCTACTTTTATTTACTATTTACTATCAGTATATTATATAGTATTCCTGCTTTTTTATTTTTACTGCTTACTATATTTAAATAACCTACTTTTATTATTACTTTATAGCTTTCTTACTTTAAGTAATAATTTATAGTAATAGTTTATAACCTTTTATTATAAAACTAAATTATAATTAGGCTTTAATTACTTGTATAAAATATATAAAATTTAAAAAGTACTTTAAAGCTTTAATTAATATTTAAAATAATAAATACTACTTTAAAATAAAATCTCTTAAAATAATATTATTATTTAATTACTTTTACTATTAATAAAAATTAAAATATATATTTAAAAGACCAATAAAAATCTTTGATTTTAAAGAAACTAATAGTAAAACTAATAAAGATAATAATTCTATAGCCTTAAATAATAAATATAACTTTAAAACCTTTAAATGCAAATCTATATATTTTTCTTATAGTATAAACAATAATTTAAAAGAGAGATTATATAATAAATTTAATACTAATTATTATTATAAACTATTATAACCCTATATACTAGTATATATAAGTATAGTTAAGCTATAGGTCGATAAACCAATTAAGATTGGATTATAAAAGAATAATAGATTTATAATATAAGCTATTTAAAATACTAACACTCTTTATAAATCTCTTTTATATATAAAACTAGATAAGTTACGATTATTTAGTATAGTTACTTAGATAGTCGTTAACCTATATACATTTACCTGAACCTACTAGTTCTATAGAATAGTAACAATAACTTATTGCTTAGTATTCTTCCTAACCTCTCTGCTAACATAAACCCTATAAGCCTTAGTTTAGTTGTTAGGAATTAGCCTGGATCATTATATAAACTTAAAGATAAACGCGAAAAGTAAAAGTATAAATTATAAAATATAAAAAAACATGAAATAAAAGTAAAGGAAGTTTAATATAAATTTAAACGTAAAATAAAGAAAAAGGTATAATAAATATATAATTATATATAAAAAAATATAAATAAAGATATACTTAGTATTAACTTTATTATAAGTAAATATTTTAGCTTATATTTTATTAATTATATAAACTATTATTATAATTTAAATATATACCTTTTTAAATATATAAAGTTTTATTACTTAAATTATTAAAATAAATCATTGCTAGGTAAAGTAATATAAATTAATAATTATATTTACTTTAATATAAACTATAACTATAACTTTACTTTATTTACTTTATTTAAAATAATAGGTTAAAAAGTTTTTTAATTAAAGAGTTTTTATAAAGAATATAAACTTATATTTTAATTTATTAATAATAATTATTTATATATAACTATTTATTAAAAACTAATCTTTATAAATAAGTAGTTAATTATATTAACTTTAAGAATCTTTAAATTTATAGGTATATACTTTAATTAAAAAAAGGAGGTATAATAATAAAGTAAAAAGGAAACATTTAATATTAGCTTATAACTTTTAGTTTAAAATAAATTATTTTATAAAGTTTTAGAATATAGGCAAATAGTAATTATCTCTTTTATATATTGCCTTTATTAAGTTATTCTGCAGTTTTATACTTTATACTATTAAAAGTCTAAATATAAAAAAGCTTTCCTTAAAATGGACTTCTTATAACACTTTCTGCAAAGCTTTATAAAAAAGTAATATATATAGTCTACTATACTATAGTATATTTTTATAGCCTATAGGCTTATTATTTATTAAGTAAAGTATTTAATAACTTTATATATATATATTAAAATAGTTAAATATATTTAATTATATTATTGCTATTTTATTATAGCCAGATAGTATAACTATTAATATAGTTAAAAGCAAAATAGCTATCCTATTAATATAAACTTTTTTATAAATTTATATATATTTATTTATTTTATTATTTATGTCTATTAAGTAAACTAGTTATATAAATCCTTTATAGGTAATAGGATATTAAAAGCCAGCAGCTAACGCTGCTATTTGCTTAGTTTCGATTTATAAAGGAAAGAGGGTTAATTTAAGTAATATTAATCTATTTCCGTTAAGGGAGGATTATAAAGGTCCGCTTCCTTTACTAATTTCTAAAAGGCTTTACTTCCTATAAGTCTAAATAGGCAAAAGAGGGGGGTTCTTTTAAAGGGATATTTAGAAAGAAAGGCCTAACTATTTTATATTCTGCAAAATAGCCTTGCCTCTTTAATTCGCTGCACTTACAGATAGACTCTCTATTATATCCAAAGTGTTTATAGTATTCCTGGAAGTCCCTATATCCTGATCTCTCCGCTAAGAGCTTATAAAGGATAAGGTATAAAAGTTTAAGCTTTAAAGGGGAGGCTAGGGCTCTGAGTCTTTACTATTTATAGCCCTCTAAAGTCTTGCCAAGTTAATCCTACTCCTTTACCTCTGCAACTTTTTCCTTAATCTATCTTTTAATATATATAATTATAGCCTAGTTTTATAGTGCAGTAAAGAAGGCTGTACTTTATTTAACTAAACAGTTAACTTATTTATTGCCTATAATATCCTTATATCTTAAAACCTATAAAATAATAATCCTATAAAGCAAGATACTTTATACTAGTTTCTAAAAGTATATATATACTCTTTATATAAATAGTAAAAGCTTACTAAATAGCCTATTAATAACTAATAAATTATTTAAGAAAAATAAAGCTATTTAAATTATATAGTTTTCCTTTATATATCTAGCTATTAGCTCTATAGCCTTTAAAGCAGCCTATACCTTTATATTATAGACCTTTATACTGTTAAAGCGTCTATTATTTATAATTACTTTTACTTTATAGTAAGCAATTACTTTTTAACTTATATTCCCTTTTATTTAAAATTTATTAGAGTAAGCTAAAATTAAATAAAGGGGGAGAGAGTTAATTAACTTTAAGTATTTCTTTACTGCAATTAATTTACCTATGCCTTTTAAATTAAAATTAAAGAAAATATATAGGGACTTTTTAGCAAAAAGGGTAAGTTTAATGGTTTTATTAATTAAGGCAGTAGTATATTAAAGTCTAGTTTATAGTAGTTAAAGAGGGAGTTTTTTATTAATATATTAATTAATTAAATAGTTTTAATTTAATCCTATAAACTTTACTATATACTTAAATTAAGTTTATATTAATGTAATACTAACTATGAAGACCTTTAACTCTTTATATAGGATAGGAATATTCATAGTTTTTTAAATTAAAAGGACTACCTTTACTATAGTTTTAAAGGCTTTATTTATTTTATTTATTAAGCCAAATACTTTTATATTTACTTATTTAATAAAGTTAATTTGCAATTATTATTTATACTTTAAGTACTATACTTTTATTTTATATAAAGTAATAGGGAAAATACAGGCCTTTATAAAGTACTATACTTAAAGGTAAAGTCTAATAAATTAATCCTGTCTCTTTTATAAATAAAAATAGGTTTCTTACTTATAAAAGACTCTGCTTATTTTATAAATTAAATAGGCTAGCTTTATTACCTAAACTATAAAACTAGTCTATTTTTTATAATAATATTAAAGGCTTTAAAGATATTAAAGGTAAATAAAGTTATAACCTCCCCTTTACTTAAAGCAACTTTAATATTATAAATTAAATAGGCAATTAAGTCTATAGCCGCTTTTTTAAGGAAGGCTTTAAAGTATTACTTTAAAAGGATTTTATATATAAATACTAAAAAGGATACCTTTTTAGTAAATAGCCTTTTAAAGCCCTTTTTTTATATAAAATAATAATAAAATAGGCTTAAAGGCTTTATAGGTTATATAGTTAAGCTTATTAGGCTTAAGTATAATAGTAACTTTAATATTTTTAAAGGGGAAAAGGTAATATTTTAATTTAAGGTAACCTTTAAAGAGGTTTATAATAAACTCTTTAATAGTAGGCTATATATAGTATAAAAAGGCAACCAATATATTATTTGCGCTAGGTGCAGTATTTTTTACTTTAATTATAGCCTTTTTTGCCTTTTTTTTAATAACTATTTTATCTTATAATATTTAAGGGTTCTTTAATGCCTAAGGTTTTTAAAGGTTTTTAATATCTTTTTTAACTTTTTTTTATTACAGTAAATATTCTTTAAAAAAGGCTGCTTGCTCCCTAAAGTTTAAAATACTCTTACCGCTATCTATTAAAAGGGGGGGTTAAAAATAGTTTATGGCTTTACGCTATTTAACTACCTATTAAATGCCTTTACCTAAGCTAGCTTTAACTATAATTTTATCCTAATAGTTGCGTTTTTTATATTTAATAATATTATATAGTATTCTTTTTACTTTAATTTATTTATTAATTTTAAAAGGTACTATAATATAAGCTAAATAGGCTATTTAGCAGTCTTTATTTTACTAAGGGGCGCTATATTTATTTTAATATCCTTTTTTGCCTATTAACTATATATAGTCTGCGAAAAGTCTCTAAAATACTTATATAGCCTTATCTAAATCTCCTTTAATTAAATTAATTATATTTACCTTTAAAAGGAACTAGGCGTATATATATATTAACTGGCTAAACTTTTATAGGCTTTTAAAGAGGATATATTCCTTTCCTATATCAGCTATTAGCTTAATAAGGCTTAAGAGTATAATAGTAACTATATAGTAATCTAAGCCTATATTTAAGTTTCTTGCAACAGCTATTAATATAATGCAGTTAAAGAAAATAAAGTTAATGTATTTTCTAGAATCCTTTATAGGGGCGTTTATAAAGGCTGGGATTAGGTTATACCTATCCGCTTATTTACTTAATTTATTGCCTGCAGCATTTAAGGCTTAGCCTAATTACTATATTTAATATAATATATTAAAGTCCCTTATAATAATTAACTTTAAAGGGGGCTAGCCTTAACTTTTAAAGGTTTTTATTGCAGTATTAAAGGAAGCTTTATAGTAAATATTAACAATAATATAGCTATAGACTTTTATTTAATAAATATAATTACTTTTTAATTTTAAAGGTAAAAGTTATTAATATAATAAATTTAATAATTTTTAATATATATAAAAATAAAAGGTTTAGTCTCCCTTTAATTATAAAATAAACTAAATACTTAAAAGTTAAGGTAAGATTTTATTTATTTTTTAAATAATATAGCGTTTTAGTAAATCTATAGCCTTTAAATAAATATAATATTAAAGCTATTTTTTAAGCTAGTAAAAAGGCTATATTATAGTACTATCCCTGTTCTTTTATATTAGCTTAAAAGATTTTTAAGTTAAAGTTCTTTTAGCAGTTTTAATAAAGTCTATTATTTATAAATTAAACTTATAGGGTTTATTTCCTTTAAAGGATTCCTTTAAGGCATTATTTATAAAGTTATTTAAATTAATAACCTTTACTGTAAAGTAAGCTAGTAAACTTTCCTTTAATAAACTATTAAAGATATTTATTAAGTTAATTCTATTTTAAAGGGGCTTTATTATAAGGGTAAGGGGTATTATTTTACTTAAAGGGAGAGGTCTTTAAATCTAAGCTTTAAAAGTAATAAAAGATTTAGTTAAGGCGGCTTAAAGAGCTCCTTTACTAAATACATTAAGACTAAGCTTAAAGGTAAAAGGGGCAGGGTTCTTTTTCTAGAATTCTTAAATTTTAAATTCTTTAATGCTTTTAAATTATTCTTTAATAATATATATTTTTATACTATTTTTAATAGTTAAATATATATAATAGCTTAAAATATTAAATTAATAAAGTTTAAGGCAATTAATATATTAAATAAGGTTATTACAGTTTTTATTTCTATTAATATATTAAAAAGCAGGTTTACTATATTTTTTATAGTATACAGTTTTAATATACCTTTAAGGATTATAAAAGCTAAGGCATCTATTATATTAAATTACTTATACCTTTTAAGTTTAAAGCTTTATTAAAGCTAAGCAGTTAAAGAGTTTAAAGCCTATTTTAATTTCCTTTTTAAAAGAGATAAAGTAGTAGTAAGTATTAGTAGTCTCGCTAAAAGGGGCCTTTTAGTAAAAGATTAAAGGTTTTTTAAACCTAGCGCTCCTTTAAGCCTCAATTAGGATTAATATATTAATAGGGAAAGTATTTAAAGTATTAGTATAGTATTTAAAAACACTTTAAATAAGAAAATTCCTTTATATATATACTTTTTTAATCTTTAAGCCGCTAGCCTTTATAGTTAAAGTTAAGGCAAGGATCTTTTTCTTAATATCTTTTATTTTAATTTAAAGTATAAACCTAGACTTTATTTCCTAAAAGTAAATAATATCTTTACTTTTAAAGTTACTCATTTTAATAACCTCCTGCCTAACGCTAATAGCAGTAATTTTCTTTTAGTTATAGTTTAAAGGGATTTAAAGGAAAATCCTATGATTAGTCTTTAAATTAATCTTCGCTTATTTTTATTTATTTTTATAAATAATAAAGGCTAGCCTGCTATTATTTTAAAGGGAAGGTTTATTTCTGTTTCTTTATATTAAAGAGTTTTTATTTATGCCTATAGCTATAACTATAGCTTATATAACCTATTTTAGGCTATTAGTTAATAGGGGGGTTCCTGCGCTAATTTTATTTAAAGGCTAAGGCTTAATTTACTATTATTTATTATTTTAGCGGGGCTTTTTATTAATTAATTAAATAGTTAATAGTTAAGTAAAAGGAAGGTTTCTGTTTAATTTTTTAGGGTCTATAAAGGCCTTTAAAGAAAAGAGGTTTTTAAAGGTATTAAAAAGGGCTTTACTTACTAATATAGCTGCTAAAAAATAGTGTTTTCTTTTATGTTTAGTTAGATAGTTGTTAATAGCTTAAGCTACTAAAAGTAATACTTCCTGCCTAGCCCTTTAAATTAAGTTAATTTCTTTAATTTGCGTAAAGATTTTAAATACTATATTTAATTGCTTTCTGTTTATAAAGGCAAGGGCTTCTGTCAGCTTACTTTAAAGGGAGGAAAAGAGGCTTTCTTAAGTCCCTTTTAAGAAAAGAGAGATACTAGGTTTTAAATTAAAACTAAAATTAAGTTTAGGGACATTAATTTTAATATATTTATTATTAATACAGCGTTTCTTAGGCGTAAATAAAAAGACTATAGTCTCCCTTTACTTTAAAAGTAAAGGAGTGCCCTCTTTTTTAAGTCGCTAAAGTGCTACCTGCTTAATAGCAGTAAAGTTTAATTATCCCTAGTTTACTTAAAGTCTAATAATGTTTACTATTTTTCTTTAAGTGCTTAATAGGGGCGAGAGAGCGTTATTAGACTTATTTTCTTAATAGCTAGTTAAAAGGTTATAGAATTTTTAGTAAATAGGCACCTAAAAGGTAGGGTACCTGTAGGTATAGGAGGGAAGCTTATATAAATTTATATATATAGGTATCTCTATATAACATTCTAGGTTAATTCCTATAAATAACTAAATTAAGGTATAGAGTGTTTATTTTAATAGAGAGGTTAAGGATAATAATAAGCAGTAATAATATTATTACTATTTTATAAAACTAAACTATTTTAGTAAATATAATCCAGTATTATAATATAGTTAATAACTGTTTAAGTAACTATATTAAATAATTGTAATTTATTTAGTTTTATATATAAAGGAGATATATACAGAGTATAGGTATTGGTAGGATAGATTACTAGTAATCCTGTCTGGCTTATAACGTAATCCCTATAGTAAAGCATAATCCTTTTCTAATTAGCCTATTAGTTTTAAATTCTTCCCTTTTAAAAGGGCATTATTATAGGGTTATAATAGTCTACTACAGTGCCTACTATATATAGTATACTAGTTAAGCCTATTTATAGGCTAGGGTTAAATTTTAATTTATATACCAGTATATAGACTGCTGTACTATCTATAAGCTATATAACTTGCTAGTGGCTTTACTTAGCAGGACTTTAAGGTTACTTTCTTATAGTAACTTTATACTGCAATATCTATAACAGGCTAAATTTATTAAGCAACTTTAAAGCCAAAGGTAACTGTCTAGAAATAGCTATATATATAAAGTATATATACTATAGGTTATATATATACAGTATATATATATATATATAAGTCTATTACACCCTATAATAAGCTAAAAGGGCACTATTAATATATTATATATATACTTTTTAAGCTTTATTATAGTCTCTGTTAAGCCCTTCCAATATAGAGATACAGTTAAGAGCGAAATCGCTGTCCTCTTTACACTCTTTATAATTTTCTAGGCATAGACTATAGTAAAGGGCAAAATAAGTTTCTGCATTTTTTAGTTTTAAAACATTCTAAGTATAAACCAATTCTATAGCGCAATATAGCTGATATAGTGCCAGGCTTAAGTCGATATATACTTTTAAGAAGGTGCTTTACTATAGGCTAGAATTGGACCTTTTACGGGGCATTAGGCAGTTACAGTAAACACCTAACTTTTAAGGTATAAGGAGATATTGCCTGTCTGTATCCAGTATTAGGCAGCGATATTTATTGGAACTATGCCGTCAATAAAGCCAGAATAGGTTTATTATTGCTAATATATAATATCGATAGCTTTGCAACTTACTGCCTTTTAATATAAACTAATGGATACTATAGTCTAGAAAGATTTACCGACTAATAAAATAGTTATAGCTGTTAGTTATAGCAAATATATAGTATATAGAAAGCGATTGAAACAATAATGCTTTAAAATAATAAAAGTACCCTTTAACTATATTAGCTAATATAGTATTATTATGCTTTATATATAAGAAATTTATATAAGCAGTTAATTAAATAGCGTAATATATTTTAATATAAGATAATCGATTTTTTATATAATAAAACTAAAATAAAAGTATTACTTTATAGTATTAGCTAGACCTTAAAGGCTATAGGATAGTTTAAGAAAATAAGCTACTATATAGTAAAGTAATAAAATTATAAACTGTAAGATTTATATCTATATAGGCTCTTAAAATATAAAATTAATTAACTAGTCTTTATTAATAAGTCTAGTTATAATAAAAAAGTTAAGTAGAGATACTAAAAATAGGCCCTGTAATAATATATACTAGTATAGATTAATAGGTTTAATTGTAAGTAAAGGTTTTAGATTCTTTAAGTATATATACAGGATAGCGTTTTATTTGCGTATATATATTTAAGATTAATAAATAGCAAGTTTTTTAATAACTTTATTAAATAGCTATTATATTACTACAGTAAATAGCCTAAACCTAAATCAGTCTTTGTTTTAAATAATACTAGCTTCCATTACTTAAATAGGCTTAGGCAATTATATACTAAGGCAGGGGTTAAGCTGCTTTACCTGCTACTATACTCGCTAGACTTTAATCCGATCAAGGAGTTCTTTACAGAACTAAAAGTATATATTAAAAAGTATTGGCAAGTGTATAAGGACCTAATTAAGGAGGATTTCAAAGCCTTCCTAAGGCTATATATCGAGATTATAGGCTCTCGCTAAGCAAATACTAAAGGTTACTTTCGCTATACTAGACTGTCTATAAAGGAACCTCTTAAGTAAATGCTCTGCAAGTTATATTATTATTTAAAAAGAAAATATATATACTTTATGTCGCGGAGCGCAGTATAGCTATATAGAGTATAGAGAGAAATAGGAATAAAGCTTGATTCTAGTAATAAATATACCATAATAGCCTTACTATATATATATATATAGCTAATATAAAGGAAAACGTAGAATATATATATTATAAGCTCCTTAGCGCTAATAAGCGCTAATAAATAGTAGGTCTTTAGCCTACTTAACCTAATACCCCCCAGTTAATAAAGCTATTCCTAGTGCTTTATTAACTATTATCCTAGTCTATTTATAGTATTATAACTATTTAACTGCGCTTTTAAAGCCTCTTTTACTTAATTAAAAGCTCTTTTATTATAAATATATATTAATATTCTATTATTAAAGGTAAAAGGGATATAAACGCTATAGCTATTATTAATCTATAATAATACAAAGTTAAATAATAAAGCTTTTTAAGCAGGTAAATTAATCCTAAACAGCTAAAATAAGTATATTAGCTATCCCTTAGCCTTATTCCTTGCTTTTTTTCTTTAATTATTAATATTATTATTATTATTAATAACAGTAGTATTAGCAGTATTAGTATAGCCCCAGTAAATATTATACTTTTTGCGTATTCCTTTTATAGTGCGCTTTTATTAGCTAATAATAAAATCATAAAATAAAAATACCTCCTCAGTTAAGTATAGTCGCGGTCGCCCCCTAAAGGTGGCTTGTCGTAGCGTTAGTTGTCCTTAGGCGGCTATACCTGCTGCTGCTCCTACGCCGGCTCCTGCTCTGGCTGGTCCGGTTTCTATTGCTGCGCCGGGTAGTCCGGTTTCTGTTGCTGCGCCGGCTAGTCCGGTTGCTCGGCCTCTCTCTCGTCTAGAGTTAAGGCTTACTAGGAATTGCGAGGAAGCCCTCGCTAAGCTGCGCGCCGCGGCATCCTCGTTAACTCCTCCTCCTACTCCTGCAGCTCCTATTACTGCTCCTGCAGCTCCTATTACTGCTCCTGCTCTTACTCTAGCCCCTGCCTTTATTGTTGCTGCTGCTGCTTTAATTACTGCTTTTACTGCAGCTGCTCCTATAGTAATCCCTACTTCTGCCTTTACTCCTGCTACTGCCTCTGCTGCTATATTATTATCCCTTTTTTATAAAAGTTATTTAAAGTTAGCAATTACTAGTAAAAGAGATTTCTTTTAGTATATTACTATTATCTGCTTTTAGCAGTATACTGTTTATTTTAATAATAATTATTAATATACTTTTTAATACATTTCTTTCTTACTTTTACTATATTATTTTAATTAATTATATACTTTATAATTATTTAATACTTATATTAATTATATATTAACTCTTTTAAACTATAAATAAAGATAATAATTAAGTAAATATATTATTTTTTCTTTATATATTTATAAATTAATATAATTAAATAGTAATTTAATATAAAAAGGCATTATACTTTTAATTTAACTTATTAAAAGAGGAGGATTTAATTTATATTAAAAAGGCAGCTGCTTTAAATAGCTATAATAATAACGCCTTTTATATATAGGCGTATAAAAGATAGAAAGCTTTAAGTAATTAGTTGTTGCAGTAATAAGGTATACCCTTTATAGTAAATAGCCTTTAAGCTAAAATTAAATAGTTTCCTATACTTTTATATATTCTATTTTAATAACTATATATCTGTTAAATTTAATAGTACTTTAAAGTATTTAAAATACTATTAAAGAAAAGCTTTAATAAATTTATTAATAGGTATAAAGTTAATAAAGAAATAAAAAACTAAAAATAATCCTTTTTAATATTCCTATTAAAGCTATATAGTTTATATATTAATATAATATAAGTAAAGATTAATTTATATACTCTCTTTAATTATAAAATATACAGTTAATTAATTATTATAGTTAATATTTTAATTAATATTAAAATTAAATTTTATTTTTTAAAAAAAGCAATATAAACCTATTGCCTTTTTTACTATTTAAATAAAGGCAAATAACTTTATTTTAATTATAAATATATTAACTATACTTTAATATATAGTATTTTATAAAATAAAGCTTAAAAAAAGTATAATAAAATACCTTTAAAATAATCTTTAAGTATTTATATTATTAGTAAAAAAAGTATTATTTAAAGCAGTTAAAACTTATATTTTACTTTACCTTTTATATTAAAGAGTTAAAAAGCGCCATATATATAGATAATAGATTAGCTAGTTAATTACTTTAAAGTACTTTTTATTAAAGTTAATTAAAAACTGTAATAAAGCTAAGGCGCTATATACTATATCTAGCCTTATTATAATAATTATATAAAGTATAGATTTTACCTTTTTTTAATATATTTTAATAGTTACTTTTATAGCTTATATTGTAGCTTTTTTAAGCTTTATAACTAATATTAAAACTATAAAAAGCTATATTTTATTATTAAACGTAAATTATATTGCAATTTTCTTAAAATAGGTTTTATAGGAAAGGTATATTTTATACTTTTTATAGTTTTAGGTAATTTTAATACTTAGGAATTACTATATATCCCCTTTACTATAAAGCTTATATTTTACTTTAAAAGCATTTAATAATTTAATATATAAAGCTTTATTATTATAATAATATATAATTAAAATATTATTTATATAAAATATAATAAAAATCTTTTAAGTTTAGTTATAAAAGAAGTAAAGTTTTTTAAAGCTTAAAATTAACCTTTATTTCTTTAAAGTTAAGGATAATTTAGTAAACTATAGTTTTAGTAAGTCTTTTAGCTTATATAAGGCTTTAGTAAGCTTTAAATAGATATTTAATAGCTTAAAACCTTTAAAAAGCTTATATACAATTAGTTTTAAATTTTTATCCTTTAAAGTATTAAAAAAAGTATTTTTAATATTATATTACTTTAACTTAAAGTTAAATCTTACTGCTAAAGTAATAAATATATAGAAAAAATATACTATTAGTATAACTATATATATACTCTTTATTATAAAGTATTCCTATAAATCCTTTTAGACTATAAATTAAGCTTTGCAGCATTTTAGATTTCTATTTTAATTAAACTTATATATAAAAACTTAATATATAAATAATAGCTTTATCTTTACCTTTAAATATAGTATCTTTTATTAGGTTCCTTTTATATATAAAAAGTTAATTTTATTATATATAGCTTATTTAAACCTAGCTTTAAATAAATATTTTATAAACTTTTTTTAATCTTTTAGTAGTTTTATTAAATCCTTTTAATAAATAGTTTATTTATTAAAAGTAATACTTTTTTAAAGGGAAGCTTTTTAATTTATTACTATATTAAAAATAGTAAATACTATTACTATACTTTTTAATTTACTATTTATTAACTTTTATTAATTAAGCAGCAGTTAATATAGCGTTAAATTAAAAAGTTTTATAATTATTAAATATATATTAGGCTTATTATCCTTTAAAGTAATACTTAAAGTGCGCGTTTTAGTTTTATATATTAAAAGATATTTATTAACCTTTTTTACAGGTTATTTCCTTTAAAGTCTTATACTTTTATAAATATTAGCTACTGCTTTACTGTTTAAGGAATTCTTAGCTAGCTTTTCTTTTAAAATCTGCTTTTTTAATATAAAAGTAAACGAGTTTTTTATATATTAGTCTGCGTTTAACTATAGCAGTTTATCCTTTTTTATTAAATAATATACCTTTAATATATAAAGCTATTCTGTTATTAGCTCTTTTTTTTAAAAAAAGGGGTAAGTTACTTTTAAAAGTATTGCCTAAAGTTCCTATTAATATATTAATTTTATTTATAAAGATTAACTATTTTAAAATAACCTTTAATATTTAAAGACTAAAAGGTTTTTCTAGGTATACTAATAGTTTACTTAAAGTATTTATTAAATTAATTTTAATACTTTATATAATTCCTACCCTTAAAGGTATACTCTTTTTTTTTTATTACCTATAAAGGTATCCTTTACGGCAGGAATATATATTAAAAAACGTTTAAATTCCAGCTTATTTTCTTTAATTTTATTAAACAGTTTATTTAACTTAACTATAAATAACTTATCTGCACTTTTGTTTTTACTATTAAAAAAACTAGTTTTTTTAAATTATATATTCTTTATAATAATTACTTTTACTAGGCAGGGTAATTAAATGCAATATATATTATTTATAGTATATTTAATAAAATATTTAATTAAGCCTTTAAGCTTTATTTTAAATTCTCTTTTATTTTAGCTAGCTTTATAGTCTTTATTAAATATATAGGCGCAGCAGCTATATATATAAAGTCTGCCTTAATTTAGCTATAAGTCTGCAGACAGCTTTCTTATTAAAAAGGGCGCAAAATTACAGAACTATTACTTTAATTTTTTAATAGGTAATATTATATTAAGGCTATATATAAAATTTATATTAATAATATACACTATAGCTTTTATACTTTTAAGCTATAAATCGGTTAAAAGGCTTATAACCTTAAATATCTTTATCGATTTATTTATAATTTCCTAACTTATACGCTTTAAAGTGCTATTTAGCTTATATATAAAAAAAGGGGCAAGCTTTAAGATAATTCCTTTTATATTTGCCTAGATTTAAAAGTATATTAAGCCTTTAACTGCAATTATAGCTTTTTTATTATCCTACTTAAAAAAGATATATTAAAATATTATATTATATTTTTACTATACTTATAAAGTTAAAGAGCATATTAAAGACAGTATCCTATTCTTTATTTAATAAAGGGCGTATATATAACTATAAAGTATATTTTTCTTTAAGTATTAAAAGCCAGTTATCTTTATTATAACTATAAAGATAGTTTTAAAGATCCCAATGCACTTTAAAAAATAGTTTTAGTGCTTATCTTTTAAACGTTTTATAAAAGATAACCTATTTATATATATAAAAGTATAGGCTTTACACTCTATTTATATAGTTCCCTTAATATATATATTCCTTATATTCTTTACTAGTACTTTAAGCGCTTTTAGGCTTAAATATCTTAATTAAAGGTGCTAAAGTTACTTTAAATTATTATATAGTATTAGTAGGTTATATATTAATCTTCTCTTTTTTCTTAATATTATATAAATATAGTAGTCTGCGCTAAAAAAGAGGAATAAAGCAGTTATACTGCTTAAAATAATACATTTAAAGATAAAGGCAATATAAAGTAATAAAGGTTTATATTAAAGAAATAGAAAATTATACTTATACTTTACTTTCCCTATAATAATATTTAAATTTACTATATTAGTGTAAAGTATATTATTATACCCTATAAGCTATATTCCTGCTTTCTAAAACTTTAACGAAAATATAATATTAATATAAAATCCTTTAACTATAGCTATATCTATAAGCTTTATTAGGCGCGCTGCTTTTTAATATAGATTATAAAGAGTATCCTTTTCTAGCTATAAAATACTTAGCTTTTCCTGCTTTAATATAGTTATTTTCTATACTTAAAATAAAAGAGCTAGGAATAAGGTAATTCCTACTATTTACTAAATCAATAATACTATAAGTATTAAAAAGAATGCTTTAAAAAAGGCAGTAAAGTATATCCTATATATTAATATATATTAATACACTTATTATATATACTGCAAGGCTTATATTTTCCTTATTAATTAAATTTAAAGAAATTAAAACAGCTATAATAGTTAAAGCTATACCTCTTTAAGCTGAGGCTATAAAGTTAATCCCCTTTTTACTAAGCTTATTGTAGAGTATATACTATTTATCTTTTTAAAGGCAAATATAAATTTCTGCAGTTTATTACAGGTTAAAAATATATTTCCCTTTTTTATTAAATTTTCTTTTAAGCGCAGCAAGTAGTATACTATAGTCCTTTAAAAGCCAATTATACTATTCTTATCTATATAAGCATTCCTTTCTAGTAAAAGCTTTTAAATATATAATATTATTTGCTATAGCTTTATTTAAATAATTACCGAGCATTATATAAAGTCTATAAGTATAATTCTCTGTATTCTATATACTATTTAAGAAAAGTTAACTAAATTAATTAAAAGAGAAGATTTTAGCAGTTTTACTGCTTTTAATTTAACTATCTATATAGTATAGGTAATATAAAGTAAAGTTTAAGGTATAGTATACTTTAATAGCTTTTAAGAAAGCCCTTTAAATAGCTATTCCTATAACCTTAAAAAGCTTATACTTTACTGCATTTATATAAACGCGCGCTTAGTTTATATATTACACTTTTAGCTTTAAGTTCCTATACTTTATATTATATAAAATGCATTTATATAAAATCTGCACTTTTTTATATATTATATCCTTATAAAGAGTTAATTATTCTTTAAACTTCTTTATAATTTAATAAATAGTAAACTTAATATTTAAGTTTTTATTGTTTTTATTAACTGCTTTAATAGCAGTAAAGGCTAAAGCTATAGTTTAGGTCGCAGCTTTAAAGTCTATAAAGATTAAAATATAAATACTAGTATTAACTATCTTTTATATTTACTTAAAGATTACTGCTTTAGCTTTCTTTTTTTTAATATATAAAGCAATAGTATACTAGTATTTATAAAGTAAACTATTATAATAAATAAAGATATCTATTAAAGTAGCTTTTTTTTAAATACTTTTAAAGCAGTTTCTTTTACTTTAGCTAAAGTAAATAGCTTTAAAGCAGAGAAATAGTTATTATCTTAATTAAAAAAATTAAAATTAACTTTATTCTAAATCCTTATAGTAGTTATATAGTTATTTAAAATCATAATCTATTTAATTTACTAGACTATTAAATCTAGCTTTATAAAGGTAATATCTCTTATATTATCTATTATAGAAGGTAGCTTTAAAAGCTTAAAGGCGAAAGGAAAAAGTAAAGGTAAAGATATAATATTAAGGGAAGTTTCTAGTAACTCTAGTAGTTACTACCCGGGCTTATAACTATCGCGGAGCGCGGCACAGCTATATAGAGTATAGAGAGAAATAAGAATAAAGCTTGATTCTAGTAATAAATATACTGTAATAGCCTCGCTATATATATATATAGCTAATATAAAGGAAAACGTAGAATATATATATTGTAAGCGCCTATACAGTCTAACACATCACTTACGCGATATGTATATCAGCTTGTATCTGCTTACATAGCAGATACAAGCTCCCTAGCGCTGATAAGCGCTGATAAGTGGTAGGTCCTTAGCCTACCTAACCTAACACTCTATTATATTATATCTAAGCTTTATTTACCCATTTCTTCACATCTTTAACAAATAATCTCGCAATACCTTGCATTACGCCTTCTTTAATATAGAAGTCAACATCTTGGTCGGCATACACATACTTGAGATCGAGACCTTACTTTAAGGTGATTGTACCCGCCTTCTAGAAGGCTGTCTTCTAAGCCTTGTTACTAATCTGAGTGCAATGCCACTGACAATAACGCTTTATTGCATTATCTCTCGGCCCCGGAATTTAAAAATCAGTATAGCGCCTCACCGACGCCGTATCGGGAGCCTTAGAATTTAACCCTATAGAACATTCGCTTGAGGCTGGATTGGAATGACCAGGCATAACATTATGAATATGAATCGGAGGCAAGCCATCGAAAATAAGGCTTTTCGCTTCTTTTTCCTGCGTTCTGAATCCAGCTTGTCCTTCTTGTAAATTAGATTACGGATGTACTGTGGCACATTATCGTGTGTCTTTAGTGTGCCATCTTCGATATACTCGACAAGCTTGTGTAAGACACTGGTTTCTAAACTGAAATGCTTTCTTCCCTGATCTGGGTCACGCCAGCAGTACCTTCCTTGACATGGGGAGCTGGGCTTGCGCTGCGGCTGTCAAACCTCGGAGTGCGATAATTAAGCGCAATGTCGTCATAGATCGTTACATCATACTGTACATCATCCATGGTGGCAAGCTGGTGACATGGAAGGAGGCAAGAATCCAGTCCTGGCCGTTACACAGTCCAGAGGTCTGGCGAATCAAAAATGACGCGCGTCATCCTGCTGCCTTAAATTTCGTGCCGACTATTTTTCCGCATACTCACGTGTATCATAGAATAACCAAGCGGATTATGTACTTCCAACTACACGCTTCATATATCCACTTGTCAAAGCACAACCTGACGTCGGGAGCATAGAAATATTTATATATAGCTAGCAGTAATTTCTATTTTTATTTTTACTTTTTTAATTTAAGGGCGGACGATATACTACTATTATACACCCTAAACCGTCGAATAATGGAGGGTACAACCGTATGATCTGGTACAGTACACTGTTTTCGGCAAGAAACTGGAATCCACCAAGGTCTACATTATTCACAGCTGCGGTCCGCATATACTACACCCTAAAGCCTATCACAAAGATGCCATCCATCGTCTAGACAGACCCTCTCTCTAAGCCTCACAAGCTCCCGCCCATGCGCTCGTTAACGACTTCAACTATATGGTATGTAGTTATTGCGAGACACCTGCCTTGTACCCCGCCTCTCTGATGGCTCCACATTCTATTGGCAGCCAAGTGAGACACCTGCAGCTGCAGACGCTGCCTCAGCCTACTGCTTCCACTCTGTAATATCTATGTCGAGTTTTGGGCATCAACTCTACTTCACCATCATCCCCGTAATTGCAATTCCATCGATACTTCTCGGTAGATATTCAGCACTCGTGTAAGCCATGGGGAAACGCCTACAGAAATGGCGGAACAAGATTTTTGGAGGTGGCGCGTCTGGCTCATCACTTCCGGCTGGGACGCCATCTACAGGTACGTTTTAACCGGCGGCGTTACAGCTTCGAAACGCCATCCAGTTTCCAATTTACTAAGCCTTGAGATGTACAGATAGTACGAACGCATTAAGCTTGCCCGTCAATCAGGCCAACTGGGAACTTGATTTTATGGCGAGGAACTTCTGGACTTAGGTTGTGTAGAAATCCGACACGAAATAATGCTACACGATTTAGGCAGCAATGCACAGGACGCCACCACCAAAACACCATAGCCCCCCTGGGATATCATTCTCTGTAAGTAAAAGGGTGAGAAAGCGGGGTAGCAAATAGCTATAACCCCGCACCTGGGCTACTGCATCTACCATGCGGGGCGCATAATCCCCCTATTTACTTAAACGAAGCTCGGCTGCTGGAGGGCAGGGATTCTTGGCACTCAAATGCCGATATCTGGATCAACGGCAGCTTCACCGTCCGCTCATTAAATTGATTGATTGGTTGATGTTTGTTTCACTCATTGGTTCATTAAATCATTAGCGTCGCGCCGCAAGTACAACACATATAGGAGAGCGCATCCCTCCTAGCGTAGTCTTTATGTCGTGGTTAGTGCGGTCAGCGTCAGCGTCAGCATCGGCATCAGCATCAGCGTCATTTCACCTTTTCCATCATCGCCATCAATGTTTTTCACCTCGCAGCGTTAAGGCGCATGGGAAAGAACCAGGCCAAAGGGACCGCCTAGCGCATAGAACGGGATACTATGGGCTACAACGGAACTCCGAGCAAAGGCTGCCACGAGTGTCGCCGCAAGAAGGTCAAGGTGAGTGAGTCGCAGTTGGTTGGTGCCCATTGTCAAGGTTCAGCGCGCTGAGCAGCCAATCCAAGTGCGACGGCCGACAGCCCGGTTGCAACCGGTGCGAACGGTCAGGCCACCCTTGTCCCGGGTATAGAGAACTTTCGGCAGTAATATTTCGCGATGAGAGCCAGCGCGTCTTCAACCGCCTCAGCCGGAGGAGCGCTGCCACAAGCAAGTCGCGAGGGGTCGATGGCAGTGTTCCCATTCACAACACAGCCGCCGCAATCAACATCGAAGACAGCCGCAGCACGACAGAGGTGCCTCAAATACAAGACCCATCGACGTTTGACCAGGATGACCAGCAGCAGCTTTTGCATGAGAACCAAGAGTTGCCACCGAACCCGTCAGTAATCATCGGCAAGAATGAAGCCGTCTGTTTCTTTAATCAGCAGTTCTCCTTCGAGAGCGCTTCCGTACACTTTTCCACCTGGTCGTGTCACTACCCAGCCCTACTGAGCGCGATTGAGGCGGTTGGGTTTGCCACACTCGCATACAAGCGACAGTCATCTTCTCTGGAGCAAGCAGCCTGCAGAGAATACTCTGTGGCTTTGCGCTGTGTCAATAATTTGCTATCCGACACTAAGACTGCAAACTCGAATATGACACTTTCTCTCATCATCTTAATGTCCTTTTTCGAGGTAAGTAACCACCCGAATTCGAGTCCCATTGTGGTTTCTAAAGCCTATTAGACGCTAGCAAGATGCACGGATACTTCAATGCTTGGCTGGACCAATCACGCCTCCGGGGCTGCAAGACTTCTCAGTGTCCGTGGCCCTAGCCAGCTGGATACGCCGTTGGGTCGCCAGCTATTTACAGAGGCCAAAGGAACCTTGGTAAGACAAGACATATCCTGGCGGTGTGGCTGTTCTCTAACATCTTTCAGCTAGCGACAAGTGTTATTTGCAAGATTCCTGTGCCTCAGGTGATGGCAGACTACACACGAATGTCTGCGAATTTGGAAATGCCTTTCGAAGTGCACGCCGGACGAATATATCTGATTGTCATGGATCTGGCCAACTTGAGAGCCTCTATTGCGACTCATACAGCGACCGATGCGCAAGAGCTGCTGTACGCCGTGTCAAGCATCGAGGGCCAGTTGCAGGCATGGACAGAGATGGCACCACCCGACTGGATACAAAACCCAGTCGACGTAACTAAAGGGTCCGTACCTCAGAGTGATTCCGGCGAGGACCACCCTTACGCATCGTTTTACAATACTTACCTGAACGACGTCCGCATCGTCAGCTGGAGTTATTATCGTATTGGGCGAATTCTGATTGGCGATGTCATCATCGACCTGTTGAAACGAATGTTGGTTCAGAAAACGCCTGTGTCGCCAGGGCTCGTGTCCAAATGCTTCGCCATGCGCCACACAATGCGAGAAATGGGTACGGAGATCTGTAACATTGTTCTACAGCTGCTAAAATTGGAGCCGGATTTGAGATCGGATAAATCATTAAAGGAATCTTACATTAGTTTCCTGCCGCTATTCGTTGCCGCGTCTGTCGAAGGAGACGGCCACCCGCTGCGTCGTGACTCAATCTCGTTATTACGCACCATCGCGGGCAGAGACGGCGTCGCATATGGGTCTTTATTAGTGCAGATTTTGGAAGGCCGTCCCTCAATGACGGAATTTCTGGATAATTACAGTTGCTCATTAGACGGAGTCATCGCCCTGTGGTAGCGCAGGAGAAAACACAATGGGAAAATGCAGAAAGAAATGAATGTATTCTAGTTATATGGGGGCAAAAATGTGAGAGAAGTACATGATAGTGAGTGAATCTAATAGAGCATGAAACCCACCTTTTCTCCGTCTCGTTGCTTCTCTCTCAAAGGTTTTCTTCCAATCGCTCAACTCCTAGACTATTCTCGCCTTGTGAAGACGAACTAAAGTCTGGGATCTCCACCGATCCCTGCTTCTCCCTCATGCCGAAATCCGTATCGAGAGTCGTGCGCAGGTCCACCTCCTTCTCCATAAACACAAGCAGAAGGGCAACCAAGCAGATGGCGATGCCGACATACCAAACATACTTGAGAGCCTCGACGTACGTGGAAATGACTTGGTCTCGCGTTGCACCGTGTAGAGAGTTGACAAAATCCTTGGTGGCGTGCGCATATGCTTGTCCGTTTTGAAGTAATGACCGAGTTGCCGAGTCCTGTATACGGCCCGAGAAGCGGTCAAATTGGTTGTTGAATATGACACTGGGTACAACGGCTCCCCACACGCTTCCAAAGTTTCGCGCAATGGTAATCGTAGCCAGGGAAGCCGACGAGTCTAGGTCAGACAGTTTAGCCTGCAAAGCTGGTAGCAGAGATGGCATGACAAGCCCACAACCAAGGGCAAAGAAGAATACAAGAATGACCCAGCCATACGTCGGTGTCTCCCTATCCAGGAGCGAGTAGAGTCCCATGCCGACTGCCATAATGCAAAGGCCACCTATCTGCCATGGTCGATAACGTCCATACCTAGTCAGCAAGGCACCAGCAATAGAGGCGGCGGGAATGAATCCCAGGACATTGGGTAACAAGTCGACTCCACTTTGAGCAGGAGAGGCACCGAGGACAGCTTGGAAGTAGACGGCCAAGAAGTAGGTAACCCATGTTAACAAGGACGAGTGCAGGAACGATATCAGCAGTGCGGCGACGGACGTGCGGTTGCCAAAGATCTGTCGCGGAATCGAGGGCTCGCAACAGTAAGCTGACGACTCAAAGATGCCAAAGACGCCCATTCCGACAATGCCTAGCACCAGAGGCACGACAACATGCCACGAACCCCAGGGGTACGTGACGCCACCGTAGGTGAGCCCAAAGAGGATGCTAATCGCCGAGCAAACAAAGAGGACATTTCCCACATAGTCGATACGGTGAATGAATTCCTTGAGCGTAACCTGACGGTGGTTAATTTTGAGAACAAGCGGAATCATGGCCAGCGATACTCCGCCAATAGGGAGATTTATGTAAAAGATCCATCGCCAAGACGCCTTGGCAGTGACTTCGCCTCCGATCCACGGCCCCATGGCAGCACCAATGATGCAGGTGCTGTATATTATGGCTGTATATTGGCCTCGTTCGCGCAGGGGAACCAAGTCGCAGATGATGAGCTCGATGAGCAAGCTAATGCCCGCCGCGCCGACGCCCTGGACTGTCCTGCCGGCGATGAGCATGTTCATGTTCGAGGAGCCGCCGCAGATTCCGCTTCCAAGCAGGAATATGGCGAGGGAAGCGGCGAGGAGCTTGGCACGGCCGATAAAGTTGGCCAGTTGCCCGAAGAGAGGCTGGAGGGCTGTTCTGCAAGGGGGTAAGTCTTTGATTTTTGACAACGAATAGCTTCCACTCACGACGCCAGGAAAAAGGAGCCTGATACCCAGACATAATTTGTCCCTCCGCCTAGAACTGCCGTGATGGTGGGCAACGTGGTTGTGACTATGGTTCCATCGAGGGCGCCTAGAGTTCCCGTGATGGCCAGGTTGAGGATGATGAGCCAGAACCTCCAAGTCTTCTTCTCTGCCACATACACGTCTTTTTTCTGGGCGTCTCCTACTAGTTTAGTATCCTTTTCACCATCATTTCCAGTATCGGAAACGATCTGAGCCTGTGTGTGCAAGTCAGACGACATGGTTCTGGTGTTCGTCTGGCTTGGGAACGTGAGATGAGAGCCCAGCAACAAAGGGTCAAAGGGTGAGAGTGCTTCCATATATACACCACTCATTCTAACAAAACAATTACAAAAACGCTACCATAGGTAAGTCTTGCACTCCGAATTGGACAATCGCAATTGGTTGCCGCATTTGGGGTATATCTGCGACTTACGGTCGCATCTTGGCCCCGATTTGGAATAGCGGGTGACTGGGGGAAGTTGGCCATTTTTGGCAAGCGATGCTGGTTTTGTAAGCCATTAGAAAGATTATTAAACCATCATAAGCGTCTTACGGCGTCACTACAATTGCTCTCAATCACAGTACTTAAAATTAACTCACCTTATGCTGCTGGCTGATTTGCTGTGTAGTTGACAGGTCCTTTTCTTGTGAAAATACGACTATCCAGACTCCTTAATCTGAATGGTGGCAAGCCCCAATTATTGTCAAGGAGAAAAGCTCCGCTTAAGGTGGATACGACATGCGATGAGACTCAATATGGGGCTAGTTAAGGAACGAAATCAATGGCCACCTGTATCATTCTATTGCTGAGAGCTTTCATGATCCGTAGATGAAGTTATGATAACCTGAAAAGTCCGTTTCGAAATGCCGTCATATTAAGCGTGAGATAACCGAGGGCAGGTCCAAGCTTCCCTCCTACATCTACAGGTACCCCACCTTTTGGGTGCCTACTCACCAAAATTCACAACCTCTTGACTAGCTATCAAGAAAAACAAGCTCTACAACGCTCTCTCGCCCCTCCTGGGCACTTAGAGAAAGATGGCGAACGCTATCAGACTCCAAGCAAACCAGGGACAACTGAACCTCGCTGCCGCCGGGCGGGCAGCACTCCAGCGACTCGAGAAGGAAGGCACTCCTTCGCTCCCGGGACAAGGAGGGACCACGGTCCTCCCGCTCACGCCCAAGAAACGCCGCATCGACGACAAACGCATCGAAACTGACGTCCCCAGACTCAACTTCGGTTCCAACATGAGACCCAGCGTCTCTCTCTTCCCAAAAGGGACCCAGGAAGGCCTCTCTTCCTCCCTCTGGAGCGGGCCGACGGAAGCCCCCGCCTTCACAAACGGAAAGCAGTCGAACACAGCACTCAAAATCTTTGCCCAGATCGAAGAAATTAACTCAATTCAAAGGGCCAGGCAGGAAGTACTACTCTCGGTAGCCCGAGCCATCGACGACTGTCTAGCCAAACACCAAGGAAAGCACCATCTCCCAGCGGCCATGCTGGCGAGCAAAGCCCTCTCCGACACCCTCGAAAACCTCCTTTCCCCGGGGGCCCTCGCAGACCCCGAAAAATCGGGCAGGAACCTCCCTCCTGCCCAACCGCTAACTGCCCAATCAGTCAGCAAGAAGCCCCGCCAAAATAACGAACAACAGCAAATCGAGCCTCGGCCCCCGAACGAGACTAGCGCGGAAACCCCCCCACCAGCCAACGGCCCGAAACGGGTCACGTGGGCCACGGTTGCGGCCACGGGCACGAATAAAAACTGCTCGACACAAGGAAACGGAAACAAACCTTCCCTTCAAAGCAATGGCGGGCCGGCCCCCATTGCTCGTGAAAACAAACAAAAACAGGCGAAAACCACCCTAAAGACCGATGACAGGATCTTCCTCCGGGTCCCCCCAGACCATGGCTGGAAGAAGATCACCGCTATCGGCGCTAGACAGGAGGTCATCAGAATTGGCAACCTCAAGAGCGAGGACATTACTTACTTCCAGGAAGTGAAGTCCGGGTTCGCACTCCGAACCAAAACAGAAGATATCAGGAAAAAGATCCTTGCCCTGGCCCCGACCGCGGAGGCCAGCGGCCTGAGGATCGAGGAAGCACGCGTATGGAGGAGTTTTCTCGTGCGAGGCGTTCCTAAATACTACACCGACACCTCAGGCACCTTCCCCACTGACGCGCTAGTCCCGATCGAGGCTCAGGGGAGCGCCAGGTCCAAGGAACCCCCGGTCTTCTGCCAGAAGGCCCCCTTCGGCGAGACCACCGACACCTGCCACTACTTCATCTCCTTCGGAGAGGAAGTCAGGACAGGCTTCAAACTCTTCGACTGCTCGGCCCCGGCGGAGCTCCGGACCCAAAAGACACGAGTGACCCAATGCGACAGATGCCTCGGCTTTCACAATCCCCGAGGGTGCACTAGAACCGCGCGCTGCAAGAAGTGCGGCAAACCTGCCTTCCAACACGCCAACGGAGATGGGAACTGCGACAACCCCACCCAATGTGCTAACTGCCTCGGACCTCACCAATCCGACGCTCTAAACTGCCATGCACG